>JABUQX010146525.1:10000-27114 GCA_015478945.1 Trachelipus rathkii | reverse complement strand
GGTTTGGTAAAGCATGCGAAACAAATGGTTCGCCATTATTAAAGTGCGGTTTTTGTTTTTTTTTGTTTTTTTTTTTGGGAGGGGGCTCTAATATGGAGCAGGCGGCGCTTCTTACATTCTCATCGTAATACATTCAGGCGTAAGAACAGTCTCTCTTTTAGACAACTGAGAATAAAAACATAACTAGTTTATAGTTTAGTCGTACACACTTCTGTATATATAGTGATAAGAAAGAGCAGCATATGTTAAGGAGTTATATATATATAGCTATATATATATATGGTGTTATTATATAGTTATATATATATATATATATATTATGCATATATATAAGGTTATATAAAGATATACTGATATATATATTGTATACGCGTTATTATTATTACATAGCAGAAAGAAAGAAACTGATAGATATATATATTTATATAGTGTATATATATATATATATTAATTTGGGTTATATATATATACAGAGCAGTTAAGGTTGCTATACATATTGCTGCTGCTGGCAAGGCTAGCTGGCTGGGCTGGCTAACCAGCAGCAGCATAGAAGAATAGCAGCAGTTGCGCGTTGCTACATGGTACTATGGTTATGTTGGTTATACATGTTACATATATATATATATATATAGAAAGAGCATATATATATATATATATATATATATATATATATATATATATATATATATATATATATAAAATTTTATATATTGTTATATATGTATATATTATTTTAACATGTATTTATATATTTAAATTTTTATCAGAATTTATGCATTAAAGTTATATATATCTCTTTTTTTTTTTTTTTTTTACAGTTGTCACCACTAATCACACAGAGCCCTGTCTGCTGAGGGGGTGTTACACGCCTCATAAGTCAACAACTAAAGCAAATTACGCAGATGAGCACAGACGCAGGCTTTGAAGTGAGGGAGATTAAATTCAGCAGGAAACACAGAAGATGGAAGAGAATTCTACAGAACAGAGGTGGCAGGAAAGAAGGAAGCACCGCAGCGAACTAGCCTGGAGTTACCTTCATCAAACAAAAAACTCATGTGCTGACACAGCACTCCCTAGTGATGAGGGCGACGCAAGGTGGAGGCACACGTGGTGATAAGTTCCCTCGAGCACCTGCCGCTGCGGTGCCTATAGAAAAGAGATAAAAGCACCAACATCGCGCCGCAAAGATAAGGGTCAAGTGAACTGGAAAGTACAGAATAGTTTATAAGCCTTTTGGCCTTTGACTCGACCCTATCCAAAAGCCGGGTAAAACCAGAGCCCCCCAGATATGAGAGCAGTACTCCATACAAGGGCGGATGAGGCCCTTGTATAGCTGGAGCAACTGAAAAGAGGAAAAAGTCTCGCAGTCTAAACAGAACTTCCAGTTTTTGAGCTGCCCTCTCAACCTTTGGTATGTGGCGATTTCATGACAACACCTTTCTGTTAACCAGTGATGTTTATATTGTCAACAGGAGAGACGCTGAGAGAACCGTCGAAAGAGATGGGAGAAAGCTAGAAGGTGTCTTAGAGAGAGATTTTGTAGAAGTTGAGTTTTTTAAAGCTTTCAATTGAAATTCCCACGTTCAGACGACTTGACCCGTGGAAATTCTATCCAGATCAGCGAGAATAGAATCGGAAACATTAAGACGAGAGGCAATTCTAGAAGTAAAGCATAAAGATAAGAACGGTAAATGGAGCTTGTAAGATAACAGAAGTGGTCGACATCGGCATATGAGTGAAATAGAGTTAGTGTGAGAAGATCATTAATGGAAAGTAGGAATAAAAAGTAGGAGATAAGACAGAAACCCTGAGGAACACCACTCATTGACAGAAAAGGAAGAAGAAGTTGCCCCATCAACAACAACAGCCGATATTGAGCGATTTGAAAGAAAAACTAGACATAGCAAGCAAAGAGAAGGGGGAAACCCAAAGGAGGGGAGCTGAGAGAGCAGTGACGCGTGCAACCCGGTCAAAGGCCTTGATATGTCAAGCGCCACCACGCAAGTTCCTCCCCTGTAGTTCCTAAGAGCGAAAACCATAAATCAGTAAGATAGAAAGTATATCGCCAGTAGACCTCGAGCGCCGAAAGTCGTACTGATCGGAAAGAAGTGAATGAGATTCCAGATGATCAAAGAAATGAGAGAGTTGAGAAGATTTCAAAGATCTTAGATAGAATACAAGTAAGAGCTATGTAGGGCGATAGTTGGAAGGATCAGAGCGCGGCTTCCTTTTTTCGGAATAGGTTGACATGTGCGTGCTCCCAACACTGAGGGAAAGTGTTAGTATTGAGACACAGAGAATATAGTTGAACGCGGAGGGGCTGGGATAGCACGGAAGCACACCTCCTCAAAACTCAGGGAGTGAATGCCATCCGGCCACCCGCCTTCCTAACGTTCGTAGGTTTCAAAGGTTCATGCACCCGATCAAATGTAATCACAGGCAAAGTGGCATAGGACACCTGAGAGGAGAAGGAGGAGGATGAGAATTGCCAGAATCAGAATCGCTCAGGGTTGAGTTAGAGGAAAACAGGAGGCCGAAGAGATTGGCTGGAGAATTAGCAACAGATCCATCAGATCGAATAAGAGAGGGAAAGAGGTAGAATTACAGAAGTTGTTGGAGATGTTTTTGGCAAGAGGCCAGAAAGATTTGTCGTTGAGAAACCAAGGAGGTTAGCGCACTTTCGTTTGATGAAAGCTCCCTTTGTCGTTGAAGAGTATCCTTGCAACGATTTCTAGCTGAACGAAAATTAGCAAGAGCGTTTTGGAATATTTAAATTTTTCCACCTCTCGATATTGCTGTCTCTAGCCTTCGAATGGCCAGAGAACAAGCACGATTCAACCCGGCGGGATTGCGAGGAGAGAAAGATTTAGTTGAAGAAGGAATGAACCCGCTCATCCCATCAACGATTACAGCTCCCACCTTATCGGCAGAAGCGGAACGCCACCAGAGACAAAGCAGTCATTCCACTATAGTTAGCGTAGAAGCAACGCAAGCAATTCTCGATGCACCTGATCAAAGTGCCAGAAAAACGCGTAGGCAGAACGGAAGCCAAGCTGGGAGAAAGTATTGAAAATTAAGATATAAGGTTGTGGTCAGATTTTACTCGATAGTGCAAAGTAAAATGTATTTTCTTAGGAGAGAAGGTGGTGTTCATGTGTATCAAGTGTAACAGTAATTGTGGTTGGGACGATCCAAATGTGTGTGGGTTCTTTAATTGGGTTGCCCGGTGATCGTTGAGAAATGTTAATGATTCGGCCTCCCCCACCTAAGCAAATCAGTATGAGAGGACCCCCAACCATTCAGCAAAGCTGTGTACATTGAAATCTCCCTAAATAGAGGACCCCAGTATTTGGATGAGAAGTTATAACAGTCTCGTGAGAAGTAGTAAGATATTCAAAAAGGCGTGAAAATCTGTTCTGTTAGGAGAAATGTAGCAGAAGGCATAATCACAAGATTATTGTAGTAAAGGAAGAAAGATTTTAAGCCAAAGAACATCGAAGTTAGAGATTCGAGATGATTTTCGAGACGTGTTACAGGAGTGTTTATACTGATAGCACATACTCCACCTTAGATTTGAAATATGAAATAAAGTTATAGTTAGATATTACATATTAAACGAGTTAGAGTATGTAAATTCTTAGCCATCTGTGTCTCCGGCAAGAGCAAAAGGTTAGGGTTAGAGTGAGAGAGAGGTTGTATTCCACAGATGCAGAGTTAGAGCAGCAAGCCAGCTGATGTTGATAAAGTCGATAGAAAGCCCGCGTTTGTGCAAATCTGCCATCACACACGCACACACAACCACAACAACAAAAATAACAGACAAAAAACGAAAGTTGAAATAAGACGAAAATTATTTACTCACTAAAAAACGTAAATGATTAAAATGCTAAAACCGTATTTACAATATATATACATATATATATATATATATATATATATATATATATATATATATATAGTAGCAGAGTATATATAGCATATATATATATATATTAGTTATATGTATATATATATATATATATATATATATATATATATATATATATATATATATATATATATATATATATATATATATATGCTATTGTTGCTGGTTAAGTTATTAAGGTTGTTGAGCAAGAAGTTGGTGCTATATATGTTATATATATATATGTTATGTTATATATATATATCTCTCTATATATATATTATATATATATATAGTTATATTATATATATTATAAATATATATATATACATATATATATATATATATAAATATATATATATATATATATATATATATATATGAGTATGGGAAGGGAAGTATTATTATTTAGTTATATTATTATATATATATATATATATATATATATATATATATATATATATATATATATATATCTCGATCATATTTTATTGCTTTATCTTCTATTGTGAAGCCTCTTATATAGTTAAGGCGTTATGGTTATAGCGTGTTATAGCATATGGTATATATATATATATATATATATGGTGTTAGTGGTAAGCTTTGTTACAATATTAAGTTATATATATATAAGGTTATATATATTGGTGTGCTGAGTTATGGAAGATGCTGGTTGTTGCTATATATATATAGGAGCAAAGGGCAGTATATATATATATATATATGTTAAGGTATATATATATATATATATATATGTTATATGTTATATATATGTTGCTATATATATATATATAATATTACCTACTCTTCCACTCACCCCTGACCACCCCATCATGAGAGGGGCCACACCGCGTCCCAGGCACGCTGCCGGCATTCCGACCTTTCTCTCCGCAGATCCCTCCAGGGTGGACAGAAATGTTCCAGATTGTTATGGCTAGAGCTGAAGACAGAGAAAAGTAGAAAAAAAGAGGGTGTCTTTCCGTGGGGACCTGGTTACAGCTTTGATAGATGTTTGTGCGGTTTACTGAGGCCAGACCTTTTGCTTGTACTGTGTTAGGCAGGCCGTATCTAATTTCTGGCCAAGGATAACTGACTGGTTCTTGGTAGTGTGTTGAATTCTCGTGCTATTTCTGGTGGGTGCTTGTTTAAAATTTGTTTGGTGGTCTGCGTCTAAAGTAGTTTTCTGTCGGGTGTAAGTGGATTTGTCATGAAGATGTTGAAGAAGTGAGGAATGTGTTGTTTAGAATTTATTTGCAATATAGGGCTGGTGGAACAAATGTGGTTTGAGTCTGTGGTGATGGGGGTTAGAGAGGGAAGCACTGCCGTGACAGTAAAATATGGTAAGCTTGGAGTTTCTTTGTGAAGTGAATTTTGTGCCTATCATATCCAGGTGATTGTCTATGGGTAGTATTCGTGCAGGTGTTGTTGTGGTGTTGTTAATGTGCATCCTGTTGTATCTTAAGTTTTATATTTCTAGTAAGTTTCTTTATGTTGTTTTTGTCACTTATGTCGTCGTTGGAGAGGCAGCTTTAGAGTCTGACAAAATGGCTGCTTTATATATCGTAGTGTGGATTACGTGTCTGTTTATTAGTTGTGAAGTCTGTGCTCAGCGATGGTTCTTAATATGTTCAGTTTTTTGCTGCAGATGAAATTATGTTGTATGCGTGTTGTGAAGGTGAGATGAGTGTCGGTCAGCTGGCTCCAAGTGATTTCGGAAGTTAGTTGGTTAGCAGACTTGGGGAGGGGTGTGGTGCCAAGTTGACGGTCGGCGGTGATTAAAATCAATTGATGATTTGTTTGGTGAGGCAGACATTCTGTTTTCTCTCAGCCATGTTTGAAGTTGGTTGATGTATGTTGTGTCAGTTTTAGTGGCAGTGTTTAAGTTCCAATATGCAGCGACTAGGCGGGCGCAATATCATCTGCGGAGGCCAAGGCGATTCGTGATCTGTTTGTGTTGTGGGAGATCGGCCGTGAATAGGTTGAATAGTGTGGGAACAGTATTGCGCCTTGAGGTGCTCCGTTGTTGATGTATACTGTTCTAGATGCCTGTTTGTTTGTATATGTGCTGTTCTTCCTGATAGGAAATTGGAAATCCATTTCTTTAGGTTAGTGGGAATGTTTGATTTTGTTATTTTGTGGATCAAGTAATGATTAGGCACTGCATCGAAATGCTCCTGGTTGATGCTCACTGCAGCGACGACATATTTAGTGAGGGGTCTCGACTTCTAGCCGTTGACGTGTGGGTTGAATAAAGCTTTAGAAAGTGGTGCCAGAAGTTGAATAGTTTTGTTTGAAACCATGTTATAATTTGTGTTTGACGATGTGTGGTTATTTTGTTTAGTATGGTTTTTTCTAGTAGTTTGCATAGTGTTGATAATATAGAGATGGGGTGAAATGATGAAGGGCTCATCAGAGGGGTCTTTTCCTGGTTTTAGTTTGGGTGGCAATGATAGTTTTTTTCCTTAGTTAGGCCCAAATTTAGGCTGATGGAGTTGCCATATATTTGTGTTAATTGAGTTAATGCCATGTTCCCTAGGTGTTTGAGGTGTTTGTTTGAGATGTTTGGGCAGTTTCAGATGAGTTTTTGTGTCTTTGTTATGTTTTCTATGTCAGTTTTGGTTATTTCTATTGTTGGGTCGTGGTTGAGTTTTATTTTCTTGAGAGCTATGATGATTTTAATGTTTTTGAGGATGTGTGAGTTTTTGACTCTGCTTTGCGAAGTGAGTTGCGAGAATGTTTGCGATGTTTTGTGGATTGGGGTTTGTGTGTTTTTGTATTTGATGGATTCGTGAGTATGTGTTTGTTAGTTGGTTGAGTTTTTAGTGCATTTATTGTTTTACACATTCTGGTGTTATTCGTGTGTTTGATGTTCTTGGTGAAGAAGGTTGGAAGTTGTTTGAAGAGTGTATGTTTGTTAAGTTTATGATTTGGGTTTTTAAGGCGTTAATCTGTATTGTCGTTTGGAGTGATGTGGGCATTATTTCCCTGAGTGAGCTGCGTTGTTTGATTAGTTGTTCTATTTCAGGTGTTAGGGTTGGGTTGTATTTTTTTATGTATCCTCTGGGAATGGATTTGCTATCTGCTTTTTGGATTAGAGAAGTGAAGTTTTATATGGCTTTGTTGAGTGTTGGTGCGTTTGTGATATTTAAGGGATGTATGTTGTTTTCTATATAGCTGGTGAATTGTGTTCAGTCTGCTTTTTGTAGTTAGTGTATGTTTTTCTAAGTGGGTAGTTTGGTTTGTTAACATTTTGGTATTTTATGATGATGAGGTGGTCGGAGTTTAGATTGATTTGTGTTGACCAGTGGAGTTTTGATGTAAATTTGGTGAGCATAGTGTTATATCTGGTGAAGTGCATGTTGAGTTGGTTTGGGGTAGGTTTCTAGTGTGGCTGTTTGTGTTGTTTAGGATGTTTAGGTTTTTAAGGTTGGCTATGATGTGTGTCCCTCTTTGGTTTGCTTCTTGGGCTTTGTACCATAGGGTCAAATGATAGCTGCTCCCATTATGAGGTTTGGGAGGTGAGAGATTTCGGTGAGCATTGGTTTGTAATTTCTGGGGCAGTGTGATGAGGTACGGTGGGGAATGTAGAGATTTATTAGATTGTGTGGTTTTTATTTATCATTTTTGTGAAGGATTGTATTTTAGTAGTGATGTCGCTGTCGTTTAATACTATTGTAGTTTGTAAAATGGTGTTTTGTATGACAGTGAGTTGTGTATATGGGTTAGTAGAGTGTGGTTTTGTGAGATTTGGGGTTCAAAGATGGCATCATAGCCATAGAAATTTGGTTCTGGATAGTTTTCGGGTAGGTAGGCTTCTTGTATCATGGTTATGTGTATGTTGTGTTGTTTTAAGAAGACTTCTATATCTTAGGTTTTGTTGTTCAGTCCGTTTGTGTTGAATTGTAATATGTTTATGTTCTGGGTTTGTTTGTGTGATGTATGTGTTGTGGGGGTTATTGTGGGTGGAGCACAGACTTGGCAGATCTAATTGTGCATTGAAGGGGGTAGCGTGGTGAAAGGAGAACAGTGTTTGTGAATCCATTGTTTTCATCTATTGCAGTTTATGGAGTTTCTTCTTATTATCTTGTTGCATATTGGACATTTGTAGATTCTCAGGTCCAAGGTTTGTTTCTGTGTCACCGGCTTTTAGGAGTAAGGCTGAGGCATAAGAAAGTTTGCCTTATAATGAGTAGAAGGAGAAATAAAGTAGTTGAGTGGTAGAGACTCCTGGGAATGATCTCGTATTTCTCCGGAAGCGGCGGCGGTGCATTTGCGCTGTCGGGATAACGCCATATATATATATATAGAAAGAAAGAAATACAGCAGCATATATATATATATATATATATTATAGCAGCAGGGTATATATATATATATATATATATATATATATATATATATATATAAAGACTACGTAACCATTCCAGTTTCAAAGCTCGACCTGCTATATTGCTTAAGCAGTTAAAATGTTATTTACTCTTCCCAATAATAATAATAATAATAATAATAATAATAATAATAATAATAATAATAATAATAATAATAATAATAATTATAATAATAATAATAATAATAATAATGTAATAATAATAATAATAATAATAATAATAATAATAATCTGATTTTTTTTTACTTTTGCTGCAAAGCTAGTTAATATCACGATTTGAAATGTTTTTCAGAATACATTTTTTTCATTAATTTTTTTCTACGTTATTATTTTCTGATTTTTTTTATTAAAAGGAAATAAATATAATTGGGAATATATTAATCTATTTATTTATTTAAAGTAAATATATATATATATATATATATATATATATATATATATATATATATATATATATATATATATATATATATTTTTTTGTAAAGATATAAAAATATATGGAAAATAGACTACAATCTGCTTAATATGGTTCATACATATCGAGAGACACTATATACACACATATAGGTACAAAGGGATATGGGAACGTACCTACAAAATATGTACTACATGGGGACATAGGTATATGGGTATGAAACTATAGATACATGGGTTGTCCATTAAATGTGTAGATGGTATCTCAGCACCATGTTTAACCACCTCTCGACGTAATGACAACCTGGCATCGTCGTCCCATGCTAGATATGAGGTTTCGTATATCATCCTGAGGAATCGCGTCCCAAAGGTCGACCAGGGTCCGCCGAAGATCACTCAGGGCATTCATGGTCGATGGTATTGGGGTCCGGGCTGTATGCGGACCAACCAAAGTGTCGGTTTGAACATTTAGTAGTTATTCGTGTACACAAATGACCGAATGTGGTAGAGCATTATCGTACATAAGGATGAACCCCAGACCGCTTTAGAGCACATTTGGCATGACATATGATTCAAAGATGTTCCTAATGAATCGTGGGTCGGTAAGGAACCCTTCACGAAGGATGTGGAGGTCTGTACATACGGTTATCAAAATACCTTTCCAGATCATAACTGACCCACCACAGTATGGCACCACTCATTGGTTGTTGCACACTGCATATTGTTCGTTGGGCCACCGATACACTCTTGGACGTCAATCGAAGAGGTTGAATCTGACTTGACCGTAATAGACACGTCTCCATTGCTGGTGCAAGTAAGTGATATTCCCAACTGCATATGCTAACCTTGATGAACGATTTCTCTCGTGAGAGTTGGTTCTCTGCAGGCCTCTATTATCACCCGTGTCTTCAAGAAGCAGTCTGTGACCTATATTCGAACTTACATGTTCCATACCTGCGTCAACTGCTCCTGGAGTGCTTTCTTGTTGTTGTGAAGGCCCTCTGCACTGCGCGTAGCAGTATAAATCGGTCTTCACGACGTGTTGTCGAGCATCGTTTGTCTTACTCAGGTCGTTTATGGCATTCGTTGGTCTATTCGTACCAATGTATAACTCTTTTATATATGTGTCAACATTGAGCCACCAAGTCTGAGGCCACGGCTATTTGCAGACATTCATCACGTGACAAATTACAGGTAGCCCCTTTCTATTATGTCTCCACTACCGTATACAAAGTAACTGTATATATATATATATATATATATATATATATATAAGCATATATATAAGGGCTCTATATGCTGGTTTTAGTTATAAAGATTAATAAAGAGTGAGAGAAGTTGAGTATATATATATATATATATATATATATATATATATATATATATATATATATATATATATATATATATATTATCTCTAGTCATTATATAATCACAAAATTTTATTTTATATGATATAGATAAAATCGATTATCTGTTTAAAACGTTTTTTTGACTCCCCTCCTCTCTCTCTCTCTCTCTCTCTCTCTCTCTCTCTCTCTCTCTCTCTCTCTCTCTCTCTCTCTCTCTGTGAAATACATATTATTAATCATCCTCTTTAAATTCTTTCATTGCCTAACAAACAATCTTTGCTTCGCGATATCTCACATTTGATAAATACCAGCCGAAAGCAGATATGAAACAAGACGATCTTCAGACCGAAAAATCCAATAAGATGATCTTACTTATCAGGATAATGTTAACAATTATTCACCCATATGGCAAGTCACAACTTCAGGGACATCATATGCCATCACTAATTCCCTATTCGCAAAGTATATCTAAATTTTTCTCAAGCAGAACATATCAACAAGTTTTTGATTAGAGCCCTGAGGACAACCCTTACTGGCAATATGAGATTTCTTTCTGATTGTTGGCTGTAACATCTAGCCGTAAGGAGCCCCCGGATTTGGGAGTATAATAAACTTTAGATAAGAAACTCATCTTATTGAAAACCTTCCAAAAGTGACAATCTTTTTTAAACACATCGAAAACACAAAATACATAACACTCCTACAGGAAAAATAAAGGAACCTCCGGAAGCTTGTAAGTGTTAAATTTTAATTTTATTTTTTATTCCACAATGACGGGCGAGAATGGAAGCTCCGTTGGGTCTTCCCAAACTCTCCAAACTCCAGCAACACTTGCAGCAATCACGTCCGTTCCCAAGAATGAGCTTATAATCACAGGGCCTGGAATTTTAATTTTTTCACGGTGGCTAGAGGATGTAAAAGAAAACATTGAACTAAAACATTGCACGAATGATAGAGAAAAAATCATACAAGCGAGAAGTTAGATCCATTTAACCGATGGAGAATTCAGATGACTCCTTAATTCTAATCCAAACCTCCTTCGCATGGACAAATTTAAAGACTTCATTAATACTCTCCGTTCCCTAGTCCTCCCAGAAGATTTTTTACATCACTTCGACCCACTCGAACGCATTCTGCAACTTAAATGGAATGCCCAAGAAACACTATCTTCAAGTGCTCTGACCTTACAAAAATTAGACAATTTTTTTTTCGAAAAACTGAATGAAAAAGACCTCACTCTCACCTTCCGAGACAAATTTATAAGTGTGATACCAACAGCATTTCTTTATACACAAATACCAAGTCATCTGTAAGAATAAAAATGACAATTTGTAAAGGAGTACGAGTATGACCTGCCTCTCCCTAAGCAAATACAAAAGTTCCTTCAAAAGTCCCACGGCCGACTCTACAATCTACCTAACGCAAATACAGACCCTGCAACTCCTCAAATAAATGTCAACCTACTATATGACTAAAAGTGGAAAAATTTCGATACCGAAAATGCAGAAACAAATTTTCTTTCCTTCGCATCCCAGCTTAAACCCAGAGCATTCACCTCAAATATGCTACCATTGTGAGCAATCAGGTCACTTCAATAGCTAATGTTCGTTTAATTCATATTGTCAGAAATGTTATCAATATCATGTTCGACGATCTACATCCCTTTGCAAAAATTCCAGATTTCACCCAAGAAGCCCAAATTTTAAAAAATACGCTCCAATCACTCCTCAAATCTAAGAAAGCATCAAGAAAGGACTTTGGAAATCAAGCGGCATAAACAGAGCAGAATTATAAGGGTTTTTTGCCTTCCTTTAAATTACACCCACAAGAAAACCAATTTCCTCGCTACAACTAAGCAGTTAACCAAATAGCTCAACTTCTACAACACTGTCCCATAAAAATTTAAGTTTTCGAATAAATCAATTCCAAAATACGCACTTAATTTCCTCAAACATTCAAGAAGATGACCTAAATTACCACATAAATGAAGAAAATCAACATATCCCCTTCGCGGAAGATTACTTCTCAGATTAGTAATATTCCATAGACCATTTCTCTAATTATCAACATCCAAGTGATTCCCTTCAATCACACAGCAAGAAATGTGTGAAAATGCTAAACAAAATTTTTGAGCCCTGAGATTTGGCCCAAGCACTCAGCTAGATCTCTTCCCTTAACAGAGAGTGTATTCCAAAATTTAAAGACTTATAGTAATAATTTTAATGAAGATAGAGACTTCATTAAGGTTATTGCATGTAAATTCTCATATAATTTAGATTCACATAGCGATCACCTAAGTAATGATAATAATCATCTGCATGATTTTAATTTAAATTTTATTACGATTGATAATGCTAATGCCATTTATAATAATTTTAATAATATACATATATTAATAATTCTACTCACACTTATTGCACAAAAGTTCAAACATCCTCACAACTATTGCAACATGATTCCCTCTCCTCACCCACTCTCTCTCTCTTCACCACCCTCAACATTCACAATTGCAACCAAATATTGCAAATATTTCTCCACCCTTTCCACATTCGCACTCACTCCCATCTCTCTTTCACTACCCAAATTCACATAATATCCCGTACACTCTCTTTCTCTCTCAGCATTCTAAGCATTATTTATCAACGACCTAAGTTTAGCCAGTTGTTGCAAATACATGGTTGCACATAGAACTCAGGAATCAAATCCTTCTTCCCTCACATTTAACACAACCTCTTCTTGCCTTAACACCCAATCTCCCAGAGCATCGCAATCTAATGACACAGCGGGTCCAACTTATTTCCTAAAAGCTGCAATAACTTTTAACAATTGCAATCTACAACACAAATTATTTCTCTTAGATACGGGATCTAATGGTTTTCAAAATACACTCAATACATATATCCCCTTTAAAACCTACTACGTTCAACTCAAATCTATTACAGGTTCTGTTTTTCAGCAACTTGGCACCATCACTTTAAAAATACATCTTGCAACATCTTATTTCCCAGTCACTTTTATGGTTGTCCACGATTCACTCTGTTCTTTTCAATCTGATTTCCTCCTCGGCACAAATCTCTTTAGTAACGCTCCAATCTCCCTTGATCTCAAAAATTTTATGCTGGTAGTAGACACTGAAAAACACCTCCCAACTTTTTCACCCCTACTTACCCTGTGCCTTTCTATCAAGACTGGCACAAAAATTTCATCATCCATCACTCTACTCAACAGACTCAATCACAACAAAAGCCAATCATCTATCTCTCTCATGTTGATAAAGATATAACTTCCTACTCACTTTCCTCACAAAATAATCTTTCTGTCGACTCTCCTATATCTCTTCCACACTCTCCTCTCACACCATAAATTCCATTCCACCTCTATACTCAGATGATATTTCAATCTCTCGCGACCTTCTTATTGACTCTGAGGTTATATATAATCTTTATACTACTTTTACTATTGAAATTCATCCATATTCTAAAACAACCCTTTGTCTTAATGCCTTATCTTCTGTTAATACACCTCCTCAGAAAACTTTGTTTTATGAACTAAAAACTCTCATATAAATAACTATCTCTACGCCGGTAATATTCTTAGCACATGCAATAAAGGACAAATATTAATAGATATTATAAATTTAAGCGCTTCCCCACAAACATTACAAAAGAACACTCTCATCTCCACTGCAAACCCAATCATAATTTTAGATGAACCTATACCCACCATTCATACACGTCTCACTACCTCTAGTACAGGCCTCTCCAAAGCACAAATCTTATCCGCCTGTAAAGAAATCTTCTCTATAAAAGATATATATCAAGAGGACACTCTTTTACATGACCCATTTTGTTTGATCAATAATTATAACTTCTTCTCTCACTTAAAGATGTCATTGCTCTCGACATGACGAAGTCCCCATCTGCCCTTTTCAAAAATTCTCTCTTCAACTAAAACCAGAAGCCCCTAAAATATTATATCGTCCACAATACCGCCTTCCACACAAATATCTCACACATATAGATGAATGGGTCACAAATTTTCTCCAAAAAGGTTACATAAAATCAATCTCTTCTCCACACAGTTCTCCCCTCCTTGTAATTCCCAAAAAGAACTCTTCCCGTCCCAGAATAGTGGCCGATTACAGGCATATAAACTCTCACTCAGTTTTAGATCGCTATCCTCTACCATGCATAAATGATCTCTACACAATAGGTAAAAGCTCCCTCTTTACCACAGTAGACCTCCTCGATGCTTATCACGCACTAGAAATTGAGGAGGAATCACAACCATATCTCGCATTTCGCACTCCAAAGGGACAATTTTGCCCCACCAGATTAAATTTTGGTCTCTCAAACGCACCTCCTGTCTTTGCCCGCACAATGGAATTGGCCCTCTCCCATCTCTTAAGCAGAGCTTGCAGAGTATTTCTTGATGATGTTTTTTAATCGTAAGTCACTCAATATCATATCACTTTCAAAATATCACAAAAGACAACCTTCGCATTAAATTCTCTAAATGTCACTTTCTTCGAGCAAGTGTAATTTTTCTTGGCTTCCACATTTCAAATAAAGGCATTAGTCTTTCATAACCCTCACAAAAGTTGCGGAAACACGGTCACTCATGTGATTTTTAAATTATTTCAATCACCAATAACATCTCTATTACGCAAAAATGCACAGTCTATTTGGAATCCAGAACAACAACAAACATTGGACACTCTTAAACAAGATTTACTTCTCCATCCACAATTGACTTTTCCTGGCTACATCAAACCCTTTTCGTTAACATGAGCTCACCACAAAAAGACATTGGAGCCTTTCCTTATTAACACAACCAAAATGGCAAAGAAATACCACTTTCTTTTGTAAGACGCTCTTTCTAAAGCGGAAACCAATTACTGTACACTAGAAGAGGAAGCCCTAGCAACAGTATTCACTTATATCCAAATTCAAGAACACAATTCTTGGATATCCTCTCACCATTATAACTGATAACCAACCATTAATTCACCTCTTTAAACATAAACAACTCACGGGTATTATTATTATTATTATTAGTTTATCTATTGCTGGGTTATTGGTTGTTATTATTATATTATTATTATTATTATTATTATTATTATTATTATTATTATTATTATTATTATTATTATTATTATTATTATTATTATTATTATTATTATTATTATTATTATTATTATTATTATTATTATTATTATTATTATTATTGTTATTATTATTATTATTATTATTCTTATTATTATTATATCAATATTGTTCTTATTACAAGTTATTATTGTTGCTACAGTTATTATTATATTATTATTATTATTACTGCATATTATTATTGTTGCTATTATTATTTTTATTATAATACAATATATTAATATAATAAATAATATTATTATATATATAGGAATTATATTAATAATAATAATAATAATAATCACACACACACACACACACACACACACGACAATAATAATAATAATAATGATAATAATACTTAACAATAATAATACATAATAATAATACACACACACACACACAAATAATAATAATAATAATAATAATAATAATAAAATAATAATAATAATAATAATAAAAGTAATAATAATAATAATAATAATAATAATAATAATAATAATAATAATAATAATAATAATAATAATAATACTGTAATAATAATAATAATAATAATAATAATAATAATAATAATAAATTTTAAAACCTTATTAAGATAAGAAAATTTACATTCCATACATAGTACAATATCTTAAAATTATCTTATGCTCTAATAATTATAATAACAAAAATAATTTCCTTAGTATCTGAAAAAGGCCCACTACTGTAAACACAGTGACGAGATTTGATACCAGAAATATAATTAAAAACAATAATAAGAATGATAAAAATAAACACACACACACACACACACACAATAATGTAATAATAATAATAATAATAATAATAATAATAATAATAATACTAAAACACACTCACAATATTTATTATGTGCTTAATAATTAAAATATTAATAGTTATACTTATTATTTCACTTATAACCATAATTATACACACACACACACACACACACACAATAATAATAATAATAATAATAAGAAGTGTTGTATGAAGTGTTGTAACTTAAGTTGGCATTGTATTGTTGGAAGAAGGATATGTATAGTAAAATAAGTAGAATATGAAGTGTTGTATTGTTGAAAGAGTAAGGAGGAATTGTGTAGAAATAATAATAATAATAATAATAATAATAATAATAAATAATAATAATAATAATAATTTATCAATTTATATATTTATTTATCTTCTTATGTATTTGTGTACCGTATCTTTATCTACTTACCTATTTATTTATGAATTTATCTACTTACATATCTTTATTTATGTATGCATTTAAATTATTACCTATTTATATAAATTTAACTAATTTATGTTTTATTCATCTTTATCTTTTTGATTTACTACTAATTTATCTATATATTTTTATGTATCGACTTATTATATATATATATATATATATATATATATATATATATATATATATATATATATATATATATATATATATATATATATATATATATATATATATATATATATATATCAAAATTTTATTTATTTCTTTATCTACATTTATCTAATGTGATTTTATTTTTATCTAAAATCTACGAAAAGATGAAGAATTCTCTCGTTTGGTGTCCCCCCAGACTGAAAATATGGCACGGTAATAAAAATAAATACCAAACAAAACCACAATAATAATAACGACTACTACAATTATTACTACTACCACCAATAAATGGCAAAGGTATTAATATAATACCTAAGTACAACAATAACAACAACAACTACTACTACTACTGTTAATAAATGAAAAAGGTATTAATAAAATATATATGAACAAAAACGCCTACTACTACTAGTCAATAAATGACTGAAGGGTATTAATAAAATACCTAAAACTTACATGCAAATATTTGATTAGCTCTCAAATTTAGACAATTCATTTATTCAATTAAAAAAAAAAAAAAAAA
>JABUQX010146525.1:0-5000 GCA_015478945.1 Trachelipus rathkii | reverse complement strand
ATATTTAAAATATATTGAATAATAACTAAAAGTCCAGGAGAGCTCGTCTTATGCACAATTACAATATATATATATATATATATATATATATATATATATATATATATATATATATATATATATATATATATATATATATATATATATATATATATATATATATATATATATATATATAGATAATTAACTTTTAAATCACAAAAATAACTTGTTGTCACACAGAGCGATCAAAGAAGACTGTTATTTTTTTTGACATGTTTCGCGCCAGTAGTATCAAGGGGATATTGCACGAAAATGACCGCGACCTTTTTCGAACATGATCTCTTCTCAGTTTTCCTGCCTTTATAAGTATAGCGATTTCATGCCTAGCCTATATGCTGCTTGCAGCTGCTAAATTTCAAGATTTATAATGTTTACCAACGTAAGTTGAGAACCCGGATTTTTTGAGAACCCGGATTTTTTGAGAACCCAAATTTTTTGAGAACCCAAATTTTGAGAACCCAAATTTTTGAGAACCCTAATTTTTGAGAACCCTATTTTTTGAGAACCCTAATTTTTTGAGAACCCTAATTTTTTGAGAACCCTAATTTTTTGAGAACCCTAATTTTTTGAGAACCCTAATTTTTTGGCAACCCTAATTTTTGGCAACCCTTCGAAGAAGGGTTGCGCCAAACGGTTGCGTCAGCAACCGTTGTACGTATTGCCCCCTATTTTACGCCCCCTAATTTTTTCGACCATGGGTCAATTTTTGCCCACGGTAATTTTTGATCTTCCTTTAGGGGCTTAGCCCGTTTTTGATGTCTTAACCTTGTTTGACCATGATATTTCGGCCTTGACCTTGCCAGATACCATGGGTCATTTTTTGCCCACGGTAATTTTTGGCTACCCTTTGGTCTTCCATGGGTCAATTTTGGCCCACGGTAATTTTTGGCTACCCTTTGGTCTTCCATGGGTCACTTTTGGCCCACCCTAATTTTCGACCAACCCTTTGGTCTTCCATGGGTCAATTTTGACCCACGGTAATTTTTTGTCCTTCCTTTAGGGGCTTAGCCCTTTTTGATGTCTTAACCTTGTTTGACCATGATATTTCAGCCTTGGCCTTGCCATATACCATGGGTCAATTTTGGCCCACGCCAATTTTTGGCCACTCGTGTCCCACCCGTCACATATTTCGTTCCTAACTTGAACGCATGTATGGATCTATCCTAACTTGAACACACACACACACACACACACACACACACACACACACACACACACACACACACACACACTATACAGACATTCACTATGACACTTATACACACATTCACTATGACACTTACATTTACCCATAGACACTTACATTTACACTTATACTCACGTACAAACACACTGCCAACCCTTTGGTCTTCCATGGGTCAATTTTGACCCACGGTAATTTTTTGTCCTTCCTTTAGGGACTTAGCCCTTTTTTGATGTCTTAACCTTGTTTGACCATGATATTTCGTCCTTAACCTTGCCATATACCATGGGTCAATTTTGACCCACGCTAACTTGATGGCTTTGATGGTACCCAACCACCGTAAGAAGTATCTAGTGATGTTCTATTAGTGTTCTATGAGTATTAGATGAGTGCCAGGTGAGTGCCAGGTGAGTGCCAAGTGAGTGCCAATGAGTGCCAATGAGTGCCAAGTGAGTGCCAAGTGAGTGCCAATGAGTGCCAAGTGAGTGCCACATAGTGCCAAGTGAGTGCCACATAGTGCCAACTGAGTGCCACTTTTTTCAAGCCTTTTCTAGCCTCCCCTGAGCCTAGAATAGCCCTAATATGGGTGTCTACCCCTAGGTAATAAGGTATGAGGAATCGATTGGTGTATATTACAATCTGCTAGAATGCTTCCTACTATGAGTTAGTATTTTTATAACACTTATAAGCACTTACACTCGCCATAGACACTTACACTAGCCCATATACACTTACACTCACACGCACAGGTACACTTACACTTACACTCACACCCTCGAAGCTCAATTTTGTTGCCGCATCTTTGATGGCTCATCTTTGATGAAGCCATCTTTGATACCACCTATATTGATGATTCATCTTTGATGACTCATCTTTTGTCTACCTCTAGATCATAAGCTGCCCACCAGGCCGCAGCAAGCCCCCCCCCCGCAAAGGATGGAGGCCCCGCACCCGCAGGTGCGACCCGCCGCGCGAATGAAAAATATATATACTATAAGTCATTCATTTTTATTTCATACTTAAACATTTTTATTAAAAACATTTTCGCGAACCTAAAACTGTAACTCATTACAGACCTATTATTTAACACATATATTTATTAACATTATTTTTACTTAATACTTTTTACTTAATACTTTTTAATTTATAAATTTTTAAAAATTGTATGTAAGAAGAAAAAACCAGAGTGCCTGATATATAAACATTTTATTTTACTACAATTGTACGAAATTTTATTAAAAACATTAACATTACATACCTTAAAGCAGTAAATCAGTAAATCAATAAAGGTGTAACCTAACACCAAGAGGGGATTAGTATGCTTTTGTTTTACTGCTTTACTGCTTTAACTCGTGTTTTACTGCTTTAACTCAAGTTTTACTGTTTTAACTTATATGTTTTACTGCTTTAACTCACATATTTATTAACATTACATACCTTAAAGCAGTAAATCAGTAAATCACACGAGGTGTTACCTAACACCTAGGGGGATTAGTATGCTTTAACTCATGTTTTACTGCTTTAACTCATGTTTTACTGCTTTAACTCACATGTTTTACTGCTTTAACTCATATGTTTTACTGCTTTAACTCACATATTCATTAACATTACATACCTTAAAGCAGTAAATCAGTAAATCAATAGAGGTGTGACCTAACACCAAGGGGGGATTAGTATGCTTTTGTTTTACTGCTTTACTGCTTTAACTCATGTTTTACTGCTTTAACTTTCTGCTTTACTGCTTTAACTTTCTGCTTTACTGCTTTAACTTTCTGCTTTACTGTTTTAACTTTCTGCTTTACTGTTTTAATTTTTTTTTAATTATTTATTAACATTATGTTTTTTATTTTGTTTTAATACTTTTTATTTATTTTTATTATTATTTTTATTTATTTTATTATTATTTTTATTATTATTATTTTATTTTTATTATTTTTATTATACTTAGTGTTATTTACTTCATGCCTATTGTTATTATTTAGAACACACATACACACACACACACACACACACACACACACACATACACTTACACTTATACACACATTCACTATGACACTTATACACACATTCACTATGACACTTACATTTACCCATAGACACTTACATTTACACTTATACACATGCGGTCACACACACACACACTTACACTTATACACACATTCACTATGATACTTATACACACATTCACTATGACACTTACATTTATCCATAGACACTTTTACACTTACACTCACACACAGATTTACTTACACTCACACAGATTTACTTACACTCACACAGATTTACTTACACTCACACAGATTTACTTACACACACAGATTTACTTACACTTGCACACAGATTTACACACACACACACACACACACACACACACACACACACACACACACACACACACACACACCCACGCACACTCACTTACACATATAACGTATAATTTATTAAAACATTTTATGTTTTAATTAAACACGTACATTTATATTACTCATTCAAATATAACTAAAATTATTTCAAAGTTTCTTAAAACTTCTATAATAAATCAATCATTATCTTTGAACAAAGAATTTATTATTAACTGTTAATACTTTTTGTTTATAAATTTTATAACTATCAAGTTTTAAAATAACTTTTACTAAAATTTTATGAAATTTTATTAAAAACATATATTTTACGTACCTTAAAGCAATAAATCAGTAAATCAGTAAGGACAGCCCCTAGCACCCCTCTACATCAAGCTATGCCACGTTTTGTTCTATTGACTTACTGCTTTACATCATCTTTAACCATGTAATAAGTATAAAATAACAAAATAAGTTCTTCTCTGCTAACAACATGTATTTTATTAAAATCATTCTAAGTTTTTATTTAAAATAACAATTATTCACTTACATTTATATTATTCACTCGATGTTAACTAAAAATATTTCAAAGTTTTTTAAATAATTCGGGTTTTCTTTATTATTATTATTATCTATGTACATTGACAATCCATCACGAGAAAACACAACAACCCGCACTCTTTACAGATACGAAACTGACCTCTCTCTGTAAAATGTGTTGAAATAACTACTTTAGGTCTAAATTTAGGATAATCCTTTTTGTAACCCGGGGCGATTTAAGCCTAATTCCAGGTCAAAATATATTTCAAACTGACCTTTTTCTGTAAAATGTGGTGCAATAACTACGTTAGGCCTAAATTTAGGCCTAAATTTAGGATAAGCCTTTTTGTAGACGGGCTAATTTAATCCTAATACAAGGTCAAAAGGTAATTCCCGTATAGACAAGAATCATTGTTATTATTATTTTTATAAATATATTTCAAACTGAAACATGCTGGATCGGTAAGATCCTTTAAGCAGGTAAAAAGGAAATGTTTTCCTTACTTGTGATTGGTCGGGGTAATCCTTATCTCTATATGACCTCGTATGTGATTGGTCGAGAATTATTTTATCGTCTTTTGAAAATTAACTTTGTTCTTTAAACTTGTATTTGAGCAGGTGTGTGTTTTATTATCTTTTAGACCCAAACTCATTTTAAAATCATAGTCATTTTAGCTGTTAAGCGGTGCACAAGTTATCTGATTTGTATTAAAAGTGTTTTATTTTTTACTAAGTGTATATCATATTTATAATAAATACTTACATTGAGGAATAATTATTAATTTCACTAGAATAGATAATAATTAATTCACTAGTTCATAAGCTAACCACCAGGGCTCAGCATGAGCCCCACCCGCAAAGGCAGCCAACCCCGCACTCGCTGGCAGCATGAA
>JABUQX010146524.1:12500-17577 GCA_015478945.1 Trachelipus rathkii | reverse complement strand
AAGTATATATATATATAAAAATATATATATATATATATATATGTAAAGAAGGGTATATATATATATATATATATACCAAACCCAGGATTGGACAAAAAAAACAGCCCAGTGTTTTTTTGGGGGGGTTTTATTGGGCTTTAATTTTTGGGCTTTTTTAAAATTTCTATTTTTGGCGAAAAAATAAAATGATAAATAATAATTGAAGTAGGTTATTATTATTATATGATATATATATAGATATATATATATACATATATTATTATTATATATATATTATATTTATATATATTATATATATATATATATATATATATATAGAGAGAGAGATATATATATATATATTATATATATATATATATATATATATATGTATATATATATATATATATATATATATATATATAAACTGCATCAAATTAAAGAAAAATTCTTTTTATTTTACTAATTAGAAACCGGAACTAAAGTGGTTTGAGTTATATATATATATATATATATATATATATATATATATATATATATATATATATATATATATATTAGCAGAATATATATATATATATATATATATAATATATATATATATATATATGGTATATATATATATATATATATATATATATATATATATATATATATATTATAAACGTAATAAAATTGTAAAAAAAAATCAAAATTTTTTTGAGTTTATAAACTATAGTTTTTATCTGAAGGGTCACTAGTGACCGCATGATTTTCAAGTACGTTTGAGCAGCGATAGGTTTATTTTTACGAAAATATACAAGAATACATATTTCTTTTTTTCACAGTTTTCCTACATAGAAATGTAATCAAACACAGAGTAAAGCTTATAATCGGTATATCAATAATTCGATTTTTTTATTTTCTCACAAATCAAATTTATGAGATATCAAACACCAAATTTCTACACACTATAATACTTGAATTAAATTTTATAAGGAGATATATAGATATAAACTGATACTTAGTAGATTTATAAAAAACGATAAATTTTAGCCAAAGAATAACGAGAAATGTGGCCCACTAAAGACCGCTGAACTCAGCAATAAGTAGCCCATGAAGATTACTGGCCTGTGTTATGGTAGGAAAGCTATAACAGCAAATTCCATCAGCTGTGCCTTAATGCCTGTTGTTTGTTTCAAGCAAAAGACAAAGCAAAGAGGCTGGGATTACCTTGATGATGGTCACCTTAAATCAAGATGGCTTTCCCCAAACTTCAAAGGGGAACATGCACAGTATTTTCAACTGTAATGTAGTTCTTTCATGTCTGATTTGATTCGGCACTGAAGATAGAGCTGCCCTTCTTTCTGTCAGAGCTGGTACAACACAAGACCATGCCATAATTACAAAGCATCTGTATCAATGAATAATTTTAATATAATCAGGAATAAAAATAATGTGGCTGTACTACCAACTTATATCTTTCAGGTGTCAACGCTGTTTGATGTTTTGTCCATATGTGAGACATCTTTCTTTATTAAATCAGATACACTGCAACGACTTCAAAAAGTTCTCTATTAAGAAGCTGAAATATGAGAAGAAACCTCAAGAAGACTCTGTGTTCTCAAATTGCAGGCGGGATGAAACTTTCATCGTCTCTACCTTGGCTGGATCTGGGAGATTCCATTCGTATCTTGGAATCTCAGGCAATAAACTGAAGACTGTAAAACTACACTAGGCAATTTACCCTCAACTTATGTTCTCTAAAAGCGGCCAAAACTTTTCTTAATTTTCGAAGTGTTCTGGGACATTCTTGTAACACTAGTACATCATCAAGATAGGTCTCAGCAATGGGTCCTAGGAGATATCAATGTGGGCGATGGTCATTGTCCCAGAATACACCAGAAGCATATATTTTTGACAGAACATCGACGGTGAACAGAATAACCTTTTCAGTCCCAAACGCCATCGGCTATGCCTTCCTGACTTTGAGTGCCAAAGTACCTTGGAGGTCAGACTATGTAAGACCTTATTACTCATGAATGAGGTGAACATCTCTTCAATCGATGGCAGAGGAAAGACGTCTTAGCGCTGTAGAGTTGAGGTACGATAATCGATGCACACCTCTGGGCGTGTAAGTGTTTTCGCTACTACTTAATAACATCAGAGCTACGGGCTGTAAATAAGCCTTGATATACTTTCTTCTTCAATGCATCCGTAAAGTCATCGATGTTTGAAAGTAGCGGTAAGGCAGGCGATACTGTTTACGGAAACTACTTAGGGGCATTAAAGCAACCTACTTCAAATTTGAAGCAGACTGGATTAAAATATCTAATGCCACGAAATTCCATCAAAAGTCGAGTATCTACTGGGTAATTGGTTTTCTAGCACACTATTCTCGGCATCTCTTTGACATTTTCGCTTCAAATATCTTCCGTTCACCAACCCTGTCTGGGAGAGACCTTTGGTTATGTGGCTACATTGGCTGACTATTCGCTGATGTCCTGTATGTCTGTATTTGCTTCAATGGGGCTCACTAATTATCGACAACCGTTTCACAGGTTCACCATTTTTCAAAGAAAATTGTTTATCGTCTCAATATATAGTTGAGACAACCAGTATTTCGCACGGACTAACCGTATTAGCCATATATAACTTCGAGCTCTGGTAAGAGCTGGGTCATTATACACACTTCCGCTCTAGCAATGAAATCATTCTGAGCTTCGGGCCTTATATATCCATACGATTGACCTGGTAAAACAGTATTTTCAATCACTCTTAAGTCAATTTTAATTTCCTCATCGAGCGTTAAATAACCATCTTTGGTATGGTCGGGGCTCGTTGAAATCTGTAACTTTCCTGATTGACTCAAATTTTCCTTTGAATTAGAAGAAATGTGCTTCTGCTTCGGCCTAGCTCCTTTGTTCTCAGCGCCGTGATAAGTGAGAGGCCGAGTATCTTTCGTCTCCGACCCTATTCTCTTTGTTACCTGGTCTGGCTGAACTTGAGCTGCTCCGTTTAACGCAAATCTTTCTTCTCTTCCTCTAGGCACGGGTTGCCTATGTGAGGGTTGGACTGACAGGGCTGCCTCCCTTTCCTGTGGGAAGTAACCGCTCGTGCTGGTTGGACTGACAGGGCTGCCTTCCTTTTCTGTGGAAAGGGACCATTCGCAACTGGTGCTGGTTCAACTGACAGGGCTGCCTCCCTTTTCTGTGGGAAACGACCGTTCGCAACTGATGCTGGGACGACTGACAGGGCTGTCTTCCTTTCCTGGGGGAAGTAACCGTTCGCAACTGGTTGGTTAATAGGGGTTTGGTTCGAATCTCTAAAAATTTGGTTCGAATCCCTAACAACTCTCTGCTCCCTAGGCAACTGGTGCCTGGGCGGATACTTACCGGACAGAGTGGGGTCTCTTACTCGTCTGAGATTCCCATCTGAGTACTCTCTAACTAGATAAAGGCCGTGTTTGGCAAAAACAGGAATGTCTATCTCTTTACCTTCATTAATAGACATTTTTGAAGAAAATAAATTTAGATTTATGGGTAAATTAGCTATAATGTTATTACCTAACAGTATATCCCAACTAGGTTCACCTTTTACTTCGCTCACTTGAAAAGTAGTGAGGTAATGTTTTTTATGCATGCGGAGATACAGTTGCACTTCCCCTTTCAATTTAGTCGGGTTATTATCCACCCCTTGCACTACAAGATCGGTTTTTTGGAGAGGTACTTTAAAATTCCCTTCTTTCTCTAATTCCCTTAACCGCTTGGGCGTTACGAGGCTTATACTACTACCCGTATCTAAAAGCACGCAGGCCTTGGCCTCCTTACTACTCATGGAGGGAGCAAGGTAAACATTAGTGTAAAAATGATGTCCTAGCTTGAAAGGTCGTTCGACGCTTTCCTGAAAGAATGTACTGGCTACGGTTTTATCTCTTCTTTTGCTAAATACCCACTTATCATATTTTTTCTTAAACTTTTTTCTTACTCTTTTCCTGTCTTTGCCCCTTTCCGAAAATTTTCATACTCTATCTTTTCGTCAGGATGGGAAGGTTCTCTCTCGAAGGTTCTATCTTCCTCCTCTTCTTCTTCACTCATCTCAAAGTCTCTTTGTTGGCTCTCAGCCACATAGACTCTTTTGTTCTTCTTTTCCTTCGCATCTGGGGGCCTATATTCTTCCTTTCTCCTGGAGAAGGTCCTGGGCCCTCGCTTATCTGTGTTATAGTGTCCCAGTTTCTTGGCTTTCACGCCTTTCTCCATATCAATTTTACTATTGAATGGGCTGAACATTTGGCCTTCTCCTGCAGTAGGTTTCCATGGAGGGGCGTCCCTGCAGTTGGCTTGGGAACCCCTCTTGTGATAGGCTCTACATATTCGGCAATAAGGTAACTCCCACCGACAGGCTCGGGAAGAATGGCCCACCGCCTCACAAGAGAAGCAATCATCGTGTTCTCTCAATTCTTGGTCGGTCATTCTCTTAAAAATTCCTCTGTCTTTCCGTGGGGTGTACTCCGACCTCACCTCTTTTTTCCTCTTTCGAAAGGTGTTAGTTGGTTTTACCTCCTCCTTTTGCTTTCGAAAGGTGTTGTTTTGCCTCATCTCCTCTCTTTTCCTATCCTCATATCTTGGTCTATAAAAGGACTCCTTATTCTTCCTATATGAATTGTTGTCTTCAAATCTCTTCCTATCTTCGGGCTCCTCTTTGGCCATAAACACCTTGGTGGTACGAAACTCTGTTGGCCTTTTATGGTCTATCTTTAATAAAGCACCTTTAGAAATTTGAGACAGCTTTTCCAACAGTTCAGTTAAATTCATATCTGCATCAAACACCTGGAGTATCTTCTCTTTCAACCGCTCTCCATCCTTTCTCTCAGATACCTTTTGTATAATTTTGCCGTTGACCATGATGTTTATCTGTTTGGAAGTAAACACTGCCTCTTTGTCGAGGTCATGAAGCCGGCTTTGATATTTCCAGAGCTTATTCTTCAATTCTAGTACAAAGTCTGTGAAGATCGAATCTCTTTCTCTTCTGTATTCAATAAACTCTAACCAAAGATTGAAAACAGTACGTTGATCCTCTGGCTGTAAGAAAGTTTTTAATTGAGCCAGGAAGTCTTCTA
>JABUQX010146524.1:0-5000 GCA_015478945.1 Trachelipus rathkii | reverse complement strand
GTTATAAGTACTTTGATAGCTTGTGCAAGTGCTGGAAAAAATATGCAATGATTTTGAAGTGATAAGCATTAACCTTTAATAGGTAAGGTGGCCATTTCATTTCACCCAATTTAATCTACGTCTTTGCAGACCTACTTAACCAGTTTCCTCTCGTATTTATAGAAAGATAATTTGTTTAAAATGAATTAATAATTTTATTTTTCCATCTATCTGCTGTAAATTTAAAAGGTTTTCACTTTGGAAATAGAATTTTAATAACTTATATATGATCGGAACATAAAAAAGGTGTTTCAATTCACCATCCTATTAAAGAAAATTTGCCAAAAATATTCTATACTTAATATAAACTTTATTTCTTTTGCACTTTTTTTGTTAAATTGTGTCCCAAAATATATTGCAGCCTACATTTCCAAAAGCCTAGCCATCAAAACGAAATCTGAAAAAGAAAATGGCCCAGTGTTTGCAAGAAATTTTTCTGACGCTAAAAGGTAATGTGGGTTCTTAACGACCCACATTAGAAAAACAGGAAGGGGGTTAGAGAAATAAAATCAAATAAAAAAAACTCACAATTAACCCATACATAGCGCAATTCTCTGAAGTGGGCGTTAAAGAGAATTAAGAAAAAGAAGGAAAAACAGATGAAGGCTGGGAATTCCACAGAACAGATGTGGCTGGAAAGAAAGATACACCCAAAAGAAAGCCTTGAGTTCAAAGTAGTACTCACACAGAATTCTTGCGACAACAAAGCTCCTCTAATAAAAAAAAGAAGGAAAAACATATAAATGCAGGGAATTCCCCAGAACAGATTTGGCTGGAAAGAAAGAGGAGCCACAAATAGAGAGCCTTGAGTTCACAGATCTCACAAATAATTCATGCGACAACAAGGCAGGTCTAGTAAAAAAAAAAGGAAAAGCAGGTGAAGGCAGGGAATTCCACATAACAGATGTGGCTGGAAAGAAAGAGGTACCACAAAGAGAGAGCCTAGATTTCACAGTACTCTCACAGTATTCATGCGACAACAAGGCACCTCTAGGAAAAAAAAGGAAAAACGGATGAAGGCAGGGAATTCCTGCTTTATTTATTAAAAAATTTGTATAAGATACAAAAAATTCGTCCTATTGCCAGTAAAAAAAAATTCAAAATCTACTGAAAGTTGCTTTTCGTCTCTAGAAATATATATAAGAAAGAAATTTAAACTTGTATTTGGTGAAGGAAACAATATGTTTTTTGAAAGTTAAAAAGAACAAAAAAAAGTAGTTTAAATATACCTATTAACATCTCAGTCAATCCAAACTGGTAGTTCAAATTGTATAAAAAGATTGCATTAATTATGGATATCAATATCTGATATGTAGTCAATAGTACTCCAAATTATATATATATATATATATATATATATATATATATATATATATATATATATATATATATATATATATATATATATATATATATATATATATTTATAATTTTTTATATTATTTTTTTTATATTATCTTCATTATATTCAAAAAATATATATATATATATAAAGTATATATATACATATATATATTTCCATATATATATATATATTATATATTATATTATATATATATATATACTATAAATATAAATACGTATCTTACATTTATTCTATTAATAAAAATATACATATATAAATATATATATATATATATATATATATATATATATATATATCAGCAATAATTTTGAAATTACTTTTCCTATGATCTTCCATTCAATTCACAAAGAATATACCAATTCCTTACCCAAATATGAATTAGAACACTCTTTCCTATATAACATATAAAGATAAAAAGCCACTTTGACCGTTTTTCGAAATCTAACTTTACAAGTGATGTGACAATTTAATTGTTTTATATAAAGATGTTAATATATAATGCAACATCTTCATTGAAATAAAAGAACTTAAACATTCCTCAGCTTTTAATTATATTTAAGTTACTTTATTTATGATGTTACTTTCAACTTTCAAACAAACATATAGTTTCCTTCACCAAATACAATTTAGATAATCCTTCTTATATATATTTATAGAGACGAAAGGCAACTATCAGCACAATTTGAAAAAAATTAGTTGAAAATTAGTTGAAAAAAGTAGTTGGTGTAATTGTGATAAGTACTTTAATATAATGTTTAAGTGTTGGGATAAATATGCAATAATTTTGAAGTTAAGTGCTTTAACCCTTAATAGGTAAGGTGGCCATTTCATTTCACCCAAGTTAATCTATGTCTTTGTGGACCCACCTTACCAGTTACCTCTCGTTTTCATAGAAAATTAATTTGTTTGTTAAAATGAATTATTAATTTTATTTTTCCATCCATCTGCAGTAATTTTAAATGGTTTTCCCCTTGAAAATGGAATTTTAATAACTTTTTATGATCGAAACAAAAAAAGGTGTTTCAATTTACCATTCTCTAAAAGAAAATTTGACAAAAATATTCTATACCTAATATAATCTTTGTTTCATTTGCATTTTTTTTGTTAAATTATGTCCCAAAATAAATTTTAGCCTAAATTTTCAAAAGCCTATCCATCAAAACGAAATCTGAAAAAGAAAATGGCCCAGTGTTTAGAAGAAATTTTTCTGACGCTAAAAGGTAATGTCGGTCCTTCCAGACGAACATTAGAAAAACAGAAAGGTGGTCTAAGAAATAAAAAAAAAACAATTAACCCATACCTAGCGCAATTCCCTGAAGTGGGCCTTAAAGAGAGTTAAGAAAATAAGGAAAAACCGATGAAGAGCAGGGAATTCCACAGAACAGATGTGGCTGGAAAGAAAGAGGTATCACATAGAGAGAACCTTGAGTTCACAGTACTCACACAGATTTCATGCAAATACAAGCCACCTCTAGTAAAAAAAGAAGAAAAAAAAGATGAAGGCAAAGAATTGCACTTAACAGATGTGGCTGGAAAGAACGAGGTACCACAAAGAGATAGAGCTTTGAGTTCACAATAGTACTAACACAGAAATCATGCTACAACAAAGCACCTCTAGTAAAAAAAAGAAGGAAAAACAGATGAAGGCAGGGAATTCCACAGAACAGATGTAGCTTTAAAGAAATAGGTACCATAAAGAGAGCATTGAGTTCACAGTACTCACACAGAATCCTTGCGACAACAAGGCACCTCTAGTAAAAAAGAAGGAAAAAGAAATGAAGGCAGGGAATAATTCCGCATAACAGATGTGGCTGGAAAGAAAGATTTACCACAAAGAGAGAGACCCTTGAGTTCACAGTAGTACTCACATAGAATTCATGCTACAACAAAGCACCTCTAGTAAAAAAAAGGAAAAACAGATGAAGGCAGGGAATTCCACCGAACAGATGTGACTGGAAAGAAAGAAATGCTGCAAAGAGAGAGCCTTGAGTTCCCAGTACTCACACAGAATTCATGCAACAGCAAGGCATCCCTAGTAAAAAAAAAAAGAAAAACAGATAAAGGCAGGGATTCCACATAACAGATGAGACTGGAAAGAAAGAGGTACCACAAAGAGAGAGAGCATTGATTTCACAGTACTCACAAAGAATTCATGCGGCAACAAAGCACTTCAAGTAATAATAAGAAGGAAAAACAGATGAAGGCACGAAATTCCTGCTTTATTTATTAAGAAATTTGAGTAAGATACTAGAAGATTTTTTTTTCAAATTGTACTGAAAGTTGCTTTTCATTTCCACAAATATATATAAGAAGGATTTTGTAACTTGTATTTGGTGAAGAAAACAATATGTTTGTTTGAAAGTTGAAATGACATTTTAAAAAAGTAATTTAAATATAAATTAAAGCAGAGGAATGTTTAAGTTCTTTTATTTCAATGAAGATGTTGCATTATATGCTATCAACGTTATATAAAAAATATTAAAGTGTCCCATATCTGGTAAATTTAGGTTTCGAAAAGCAGTCAAAGTAGCACTTTGTCTTTATAAATTATATAGGAAAGATAATATTAATTCCTATTTGCTGAACGAATTGATATACTCTTTTGTGAATTGAATGGAATATCTTAGGAAAAGTAATTTCATAATTATTACTGATATATATATATATATATATATATATATAAAAAAATAAAAAATTATTATATATATATATATATATATATATATATATATATATATATATATATATATATATATATATATATATATAAATATATATTTCAAACTTTCACGAAATTAACCTATCCCCAACATCTTTTTAAAAAGAAAACATAAACAGGTATATTCCAGCTTCCTGTCATTGAATTAACACTCTCCTACTGATTTGGAAAATATCAAAGTTGGAGTATTCTCCATTCCTTCTGATTGTGCAGTTCTTTCTTACATACAATTGTTTAAAAATTTATTTGATCCTTAATTTTCCTGAGACTCTCTCTCCCACGCATCTTAGTCATCAATAATACTAATAAACGAGAAGCTATGGGAGGTTATCACATTACATGTGATATGTGATGAATCATTATGGAGAAACGTTGAAGTCATTGAAAATCAAAAAAGATCAACACAAGTGAGTAGAAGTAAGAAAAGGAAATCAAGCAGTTCAATTTGGACATATATATATATATATATATATATATATATATATATATATATATATATATATGCTACATATGCTCAACGTTTCCACATAAGGTTATTACATATATGTTAAAAATACATATATATATTAAAAAGTTATTGTTAATATTATTGCTATATTATTGTTATTATACTGATATATAGATATATTACATATATGTTACAATATGCTATCATACATATAGTAGTATATAATATTACATATTACAATAGTTGTTAAGGTTAAATTATTATTACTATTACATATTAACATAATATATGTAGAAGACAGCATACATATACAGAAGACGAGAGCAGCAAGGCATAGTGGTGCGTGGCATAGCAGCAAGGTTATGCGCGCGTATATACAGCAGCATAGCAAGGCATATATATATATGCATATGTATATATATATATAT
>JABUQX010146522.1:22500-25000 GCA_015478945.1 Trachelipus rathkii | reverse complement strand
GAACCCAACCTTATACCTAATGCACGAGGGTAAAAATTAGTTTGAGAATGCATTTTGCTTACCTAACCAAATATCTCCGTCAGTAAAAAGTTTTGGTGAAGGGAGGAGTGACGTTCCAAAAGAAGCGTATTTCTTTTTGGAAGGTTTGTGGTTATCAACTTTTAAAGTCAAGCTTTTACGTCGACGTGTCACTTTGATGATGTGCCAAAATCCATCGGAAACATTTTCCTTTTAAATGAATAATATTTAATTATATATATATATATATATATATATATATATATATATATATATATATATATATATATATATATATATATATATAGCATATATATATATATATATATATATATATATATATATATATATATATATATATATATATATATATAAATAATATATATATATATATATATATATATATATATATATATATATATATATATATATATATATATATATATATATATATAGAAACATTTTTCTTTATAAATAAATACCTATATAAATATAAATATATATATATATATATATATATATATATATATATATAAAGAAGATATTAATAGATCTCATTAGTGACGAGTAATTCTAATTAATTCATCATCATTTAATCAAAACTTTTTTGCAAAAATCTTACTTTAGAAAGGAGAACGAGGGTAGAGTTTTCGAGACTCATCCTGGAGAGAGACCTTGGTCGACCTCGACAATAGAAAGAGCCTAGAAATACCCATAGAAACGGAGTTACAACTGGAGGAGGAGTTTAGTGGATGGAATTCTCTGAATTCCGTAGTGGAAGGGTTGAGCCCTTTAAATCGCACGTACAGAGAAATAGACATACTGGAGTATTATAATAATAATAATAATAATAATAATAATAATAATAATAATAATAATAATAATAATAATAATAATAATAATAATAATAATAATAATAATAATAATAAAGATAATAAATTTTGCATACATAGTTAAATTTTCCACCAGCGCACTATATCATTTTATTAGATTACTTTAAATAATGAAACAATATTATTCTTGACTTCTATTGCATAAAAATATGAATACTTTATGTAACAATTGATGGATTATATTTTGAAGTGTTAATCTCAGAAATTAAGAAATAATCCTTATCATAATTGTTGTTGAAAGCAGATCATTTCTACTAGCTGTATTTTGCCATCAAATGATCGAGTTTATAAAATATCTTTGTGGGGAGGGGGATTTTTTCAAAATATTAAAGTACACAATAAGAAAATTTATTTTTAACGTAAGCAAAAGTTTTTTATCATTTGCGAATCACAAATTTTTCATATATTTCAATTGTAGTTGTGAGGTACCTGGCAATATGTAATAAATTTCTTTTTGTTTTGCCGGAAGAAAGGCCCTCCTCTTCATAATTGTCAAAGAAGTCAGAAAGGTGATAAGCCCACGGAAGCGAAAAACTGTCCACTGTTCTGAAATAAGTATCATTAAAGTTAAAATAATATTTTTTTTATAAGAAGAAAAAATAAGCTGAATATTTAAAGTTATTATAAATCAATTTTATTCGGCTTCCATTAAATTTTGAATTTAAAATAATAGTTTTAAAATTGAAAATTTTCGCAATCTTAGATATGTAGGCCTATAAACTTATATTTTTATTTATAGCTATAGTTGTCGTCATTCTAGAGCTACGACCCACTCGGGTAAGCAGGAGTTGATATCCTGTTAAGGAGTTATGAATGATTTCAATCAGATATGTGTACCTCTAGGAAGTTAGAGATATTGAGAGAGCTCAATCAACGTTGTCACGGAAAGCAAGAGTAGACAAGTTATAATTCCACACTGTTGGAGGTCCTATAAGATTCGATACAAAAATGTCATAACCTCTCATAATCAATGAAAAGAGAGAGAGAGAGAGAGAGAGAGAGAGAGGGAGAGAGAGAGAGAGAGAGAGAGAGAGAGAGAGAGAGAGAGAGAGAGAGAGAGAGAGAGAGAGAGAGAGAGAGAGAGAGAGAGAGAGAGAGAGAGAGAGAGAGAGAGCAGAACTGAGAAGGTGCTGTCCTGAAAATTTCATGCAGATCGGGTAAACAGAAAAAAAATATCCCAATTTTTCAATTTGAAAACCCCAAAAATAGTAGGTTTTGAAAATCGACCATTGCCAGATAGATGTGGTAAAATATAAATATTTTAGATAATAGTCCAATCTTTTTATATTTCAAGTTTGAAGTCATTTCCAAAAAAAATTGTAGGAGGATATCGACAAATGTCAAAAACATAGGTTTTCAAAAATTGAAAACGACGTTTTAGACGTCAGAGAAAGCTGCGGTTTGGTGATTATTTGATCAAAATCGGCTGAAAATTAAGAATTTTATGTCTATTTTTAGGGGAGGGGAAATTGGGCTCAGCCCGGAGAATTAATTGGAACTTCCCCTTATGTAATTCAAGGCCGTCATGTTTCGATGCACTGAGACATGTGCTGAAAGTGTTACTCAAAGGCTCAAAGGAGGTAGAACAA
>JABUQX010146522.1:15000-17500 GCA_015478945.1 Trachelipus rathkii | reverse complement strand
GAAGGAGAATCAGAGGATGGAATTCGGACGGTGAAACACCCGATGGAATGTACCATTCCCCCGCCCCCCGCGGGGGCTTGGTCCTCGAGCCCGTCACCTGGCACATGTCAGGTCCAGAGGCCACCGCCTCTATTACTCTCTTATATTTTCTCTACCCGGGGTGTGCAGGATCGGTTTTCTCATCCCCATCTTTATTATTAGCTGGTGACATTGAATCTAATCCGGTACCCTGAGTACATCTGCCTCCATTACGAGGACATAAGATGCATTAATATAATTGACCTTAGCAACTATTCCCCAACATAGTTTTGCCTTATGTGCTAAGAACTCCGGAAAGAAACACGTATATCAAATACCTACAACTCTATAAGCATATTTGACCTTATTGAAATAAAGAATAAGCATTAAGAGTTGCAAAATACTCTCAATGAGCATACTCATAGCAAAATACAAGAAACCAAGCTATCGCCGGACATTCACCTACCAAATTTGTAAGCTACACATCTTTGAGGCAAGACATCAACCCCCTCATTACCTTTATCCACAAAAATATCCTATTCAGGAACCACAACGAACCATATTTAACAAGTCGTGAACAACGATCACACTGCTAACTATCAATCAATCAATCAAAGGAGAAGTAAACAAAACAAAAACGCTCAATATAATTAATATTCACATTCCACGATCCATATTAAAATTCTGCCCTCCAGGCTATTCTCCCGACCTATTGGCATTAGCACAATATCAACCTAATATTAGCTGGTAACTGTAATGCTCACCATTTAGGCAGGTTCAACTCTCATTTACATACACCAAGAGGTGATGCACTAATATACAACTTACGCTCACTTTGTATTCTCTACAACTGAACTCAGCCCACTTGACGGCCACTTCAATACAACCCAAAATCTCACATTCACAGACATCCCTTTGTTCCCCATAGATTCAAATTAATACTACCTTGCAAAGTTTCTACTCGCTTTCCTCATACTATACATCAATCTTAATTACAATACAACACTACCACCTGACAAACAATCCTTTAAAAACACCTGTACCAATTATAAACAAAATAAACTTGCATACATTTTCAGATTACGTCAAGGAAAACCTTTACACGTTTCACACTAAAGATTTTGCTTCCCTTACCAAAGCAATAAAACATTTCAATAAAATAAAACAAAAGGAATCAAAAAAGGTTATTCCCCAAGATCATTACAAACTCTTTAATTCTAATTTATTTCCAGAAATTGACAACTCATTAAGAAGCGAAACACATTTATACAAAATAAAATAGTCAACCGACGAAAAAAATGGATAAACCAAATCATAGATCTTAACAACGTAATGAACAAATTGATCATCAAAACGCAGAAAAATAACTGGCAACAATTTACTGAAATACTAAATAACAAAACGAACACTACTAAAATATGTCGTGCCATTAGGAAATCCACACCTCACTCACCCAACTACCACCAACACATGAAATCATCTGCAAACAAAACAACAATATACCCAGCCCAAAACATCAATGCAATATTTTCATGCCTCATTTTTTAAAAAGCAGTCATAAACCTTCAATTTCCTCAAACTCTATTTAATCCCTTTTAAGTATCTAATATCATCAAAATCTCACAAATTAATCCTCCTCAGAGTCTAATCCTTCCCATATTCCTATTTGTTATTCCCGCAACACGTCTTCAGACAGAAGCGATCTACCACCACATCCCTCACAGAACTGATCCAACATATTTTAGTCAGCTTCAATCAAAAACTTCCTCCCTTCCTTACATTCATAGTAGCAGTACACATCAATTAATAAGGTATTTTATACTGGTCCCCGTCATATTTTAGAAATCAAAAATTCCTGATACAAATCTCCTAATCAATAAAAAAATTATAATAATAATTCTTCTCGGGTCGCACAGCCATAGTCATCAAGGGTCACCATACCTCCCTATCCTACAAATTATATAACGGAATTACTCAGGGAGCTATTCTTTCTCCCACTCTTTTAAATTTTTTCAGGTACGATGTACCCAACCCTACATCTCTCTCTCCATAAAAATAATTATCTATTCCGATGACTTAATTCTCACAGCTCAAAGTTCATCCACACACATAGCGCATCTCATGAACTTCAACAATAAAAAATAATTTTTAAGTGGTTATCAATCAAAATTACTGCATTATCACAAAAATCCACAATTACACTACTCACTCCAGACAATCAAACATCCACCCAGCAATATATCTTCCAAGCAGTGAACATCCACAGTAAAAGAAATCCACTATCCTAGCCTCCTAGGTTTAACCTTTGTTACCAACATGACATTCACCCCACAGATTAACAATATCAATTCAAGATCTATACATAAGCTCAATGTATTGACAACACTGGTAGCCACAAACTTGGAATAACAAAAAAAAAAAACTACAATAATATGCAGACAAAACATTCGCTCCCTGCTAAATTACGCATTACCTGCTTGAA
>JABUQX010146522.1:0-12500 GCA_015478945.1 Trachelipus rathkii | reverse complement strand
ATGGTATAACATAATCATATATTTACATTTACAATTTGATTTTAAAAGAATTACAAAAGAAAAGTGTCTTTACTCATTTTTTAATGTAAGATACACTGCAAAAAAAAAATGTCACCGGGTATTGTTGGAACAAATAGCAAAAAATATTCGATCCTAAAAAATGGTATATATTATATATAAAAAAGTAGTTTACCTAATTTATTTTCTAATAAGGGAATATTTTATAAATATTCGTTGTGATATTTTTTTCATTTTTGGATTGGGACATTTGTTTTGCCGTTTCAAAAAAAAAAAAAAAAATTTGAAAGTCAGTAACACTTACATATTTATATACAAGATAATGAAATAATTTGAAAATGATTACTATCTTATACTTCTTATTGTATTGACTCCCATAATAATTGATACCCATTACAGTTCAGTGGCGATTTGCCAAAATTTTAACAAGCGATTCTCTGCATTTTATCAGAAGGTTTAGTTACCGTTTCGCTTCCCCTTTTAATTAAACATCAAAATAGTTATCTGCCGATTCACTTTCCAGAAAAAGTTTTAACTACCGGTGCACCGAACAGGCGACGAACCACTGTTTTAATTATATACTTATTCTAAGCGTAGAAGACATTTTTGGAAAATTTGGATATCGTAACCAAACCGCTTTTCTGATTTAGTTAAAGAATTACAATTCTTTTACCTTAGTATATGAAGTGTTTGTTGGTCCTCTGTGCATCATTGCAGACCGGTAGGCCTATTTCTGGCTAGGTCGTGTGAAAAATTATTTCCTAAATTTTGAAGAACCTCTTTAAACTTTGTGATATTAACAGGTCAGAAAAAAGTAAGTTAGTCTAGGAAAATGTGATATATTCGGCTGGCAGTACCGGACTCCCATTCATATTTTCGCACCGCATCGGACACCGAAATTATGTATCGCACAACGCAGTACAGTTGCGTCTGCCAATTCTAGAGAGATATCAGAACTGAAGCTTTAAGGAATTCTTTTTGAATTAGAATCTTATGAGGATAAATGTCCAATAACTATGCATCACTGATAATATCAATAAATTTTAAGACTAATTATAAAATTATTCATTATAACAAAATGTGAAGAAAATTTTTACAATATTGGAGAACTAATATAAGAGGGTACATTCATCGGAGATCTGGATTTCAATCCTGCTATTATATAGGGAAATTTTCAGAAAAGCCAGAGAAAAAGCCACCGAAAAAGCCAGAGAAAAAGCCAGCGAAAAAGCCAGAGAAAATGCCAGCGAAAAAGCCAGAGAAAAGGACAGCGAAAAAGCCAGAGGAAATGCCAGCGATCTTGATTTTCGTGGAACACTTTACTGTAAACAAATATTGGCTGACATATAAATAAACCTAAATATATGTCAACATCTGATTTAACCAATCATTTAATTAATTCAATCAATGGCAAAAAACCGTATGTGGAAAAAGTAAAATAAAACGTAAGCGACAAAGAAGATATTTAAAAGACTTTAGCGACAAAGAAGATATTTAAAATATTTTAGCGACAAAGAAAATATTTTTAAGACTATAGCAACAAAGAAGATATTTTAAAGAATTTATTGACATAGAAAATATTTAAAAGACCTTAGGAACAAAAAAGATGTTAAAAGATTTTAGTGGCAAAGAAGATATTTGAAAGACTTATGTACCAAAGATGATATTTAAAAGACTTTAGCGACAAACAAGATATTTAAAAGACTATAGCGACAAAGTAGATAACTGAAAGACTTTAGCAACAAATAAGATATTTAAAAGACTTTAGCAACAAAGAAGAAATTTAAAAGACTTTAATAACAATGAAGATATTTAAAAGACTTTTGCGACAAATATCATTTTAATTATTGGAACAATTTTAAATAAAAATAAAATAAAATTAATTTTAAAGCTAATTTACTATCAAAAACAGAACTTAATAAATTTTGCACAAATTATATTTTCGTAAGAAGGTTAATAAAACGTATTAATATAAAAGTCTAAACACAGATTAGCCTGTATCCTAACTTTCCATCGTTTGTTTGTATCAAAAAGTCATCATTCAAGCCATTCAAGATTCTTACAGCAAAAAATTTAAATATAGAAATTTCTATATTTAATTCAATGATTGATATAGCAACCTTTCAAATATCTTTATTTGTTTAACAGTTCCCTTGAAGAATTGAGATCTTTAAAGTATCTTTAAATACACCCTCAGAAATTTAATAATGAATAAGGTGTGATTATGCTCATTATGGATCCATGGCTAATCAATGAGGCCATTTTTACATGCATTTGATTGCAATCTTATGTTGTGATAATTAAGCTTTTGTGCTGAGAAATTTCGCTTAGAAAGGTTTGGTGAGGATTTCCTCTTAGATCCCAACACTACTATTACTAAGCATCGCTTATTGGTAAGATTATATTAATATTGACCATGAACACAAATATGAAAAAATAAATAAACAGAAATCAAATTTCCTAGACAATGGCAGCCCCATCCCTCTACGTATTACATATATATATATATATAGTATAGAGCAGGCATATATATATATATCAGGGTATATGTGTTTATATATATATATATATATATATATAGTTATAAGTATATATAGTATATATATATAGTTATATATATATATATAAGGTTGGCACGTAACTCCTCTAGAATTTTTCAAGTACAAGTACAAGTACAAGTACTCTGAATTGTTCAAGTACAAGTACAAGTACAAGTACTCTAGAATTTGTTCAAGTACAAGTACAAGTACAAGTACATGGTACAAGTACCAGTACAAGTACAAAGTACGCGCCAGTACTTATGAAAACTTCGTATTTATATATATAGAGTAAGAGTAGCAGCAGTATATATATATATATATATATAGTATATATATAGGCAGTATATATATATATAAGTATATATATATATATATATAGCAGTTATATATATATATATATATATATATATATATATATCATCATCATCATCATCATCACCACCCATCTTATCTTCCCAAGACTGGAGGCAAGGTGCATAACATATACCGGAAACATAAAAATAGTAGAAATATGAAACAAGTAGAAAAGAAAGCCCAGCCTTACTGCCCCCTTTATACCAATTAGTGAGAATCAACTCGTCGCAGTCAGAAAATCCACCCTAGAGCTTCACGGGACCGCGATTGACCCCTCAACTATGACTCTCGCCACGTGGGATTATTTCTTAAGTCAGGTGGGTTAAAGTATAACCATACCTCCTCACAAAACCCACCATCTAATTTCGCATATAACTTCTCTAGGGTGGATTTTCTGTGCTGCGAGTTCCCACTAATAGGTATAAAAGGGAGGTAGCTGGGCTTTCTTTTCGACTTGTGTCATACTCTTCTACTACTTTTCTCTCTTTCTGGGTGCAAAGCAATAGCACCTTACCCCCACTCTTTGGGAAAAAATGTAGGTTGATGATATATGTATATATATATATATATATATAGTATATATATATATATATATATATATAGCAGCAGTAGTTATATATATATATATATATATATATATATATATATAAATAATGACATACTTTACATATTCATAAATGGAAATTTATTTAGAATACATTTATAAAAAATAATAATATCAATACGTTGGAAAATGAAACATAATCAAACGGATTTCTTACTCTTGAAAACGATCAAAAACGTCCGTTGAAACTAAGATATTGTCACGTCTCAGTACCTCAGTTCGATATCCAAACGAACGCAAATTTACATGTCTCGCTTTGTACGCATTACTTCCACCCACCTTGGCTCTTGCCTTCTCCTTCCCGAAAGGAAATTTAGTCTTTCTGACGCTATAAAAGCAACCAGTTGTGAATGTTGACGATTGAAGTGGAAGTGATTTTCTGATTGTGTAGTTACGCATAATATATATATATATATATATATATATATATATATATATATATATATATACCCCTCCTATCGCTTAGTATAAAAGATATCTGTTTTAGTCAGAAATAAGGAAAAAAGACTAGTATCCTTTTGCAGTGTTTTAATATATATATATATACATACCATTTCTATGTATATATATATACCATACCTAATATATATATATGGTGTACAAAATATATATATATATACACGCATGCTTCTGTATATATATAGATATGTCGTATAATAATATATATATATATATATATATATATATATATATAGAGCATATATATATATATATATATATATATATATAACCACAAATAGCCGAACATTTATTCTCACAGTCAAATTATTACTCATTTATATATGATGAAATATTCTGGTTGGAAACAAGCTCGAGGGCAGAGCTCTCTCATTTAATATCTAACCTCGTGGGACAAAAAGCTGAGGAGGTAATAAATCTCTAGGTTTTGTAATTTTATTAATAAATAAATATTGTGGTATTTATGCTGATAAAAATATTAACTATCTGAGAAAATTATCTAAATAGAAGGTTATTTAAATGTTCTATGAATGTAATCTAAAGCATGTAAACAAAAATCAATACATGCAACCAAATTATGAAATGTATATTTAATATCTTAATCGAAGTGTTTTTATTACAGCGTAAATTGTTTATGTGTAATATTATTCCTAATTTTCCTTATTAAATTTCCTAGGTTTTTTTAACTGTCGATTTGAATCTCTGCGGAAACGCAAATAAATTGGATATTGATACTGAGTGTTACTCCAACTCCTTGATAGTTCACTTATTTCTCAAGAAGAAGAAATTTGTGACAACTGACGGCACATTGTCAGGATCCGACGGATCTTCTCAAGAAGTCAGAAAATTGCAGGCAAATGATACATAGACAGTGCAGCAAAACCTCTCTCAGTGTCCCCATAACACCCTCCAAGGAGGAGGGCAGGATAAATAGTAAGAATACTTCACAATGAAGAACCTAATTCTTAATCAAATGACCTCACTAGAGGCTCCATTCGATTAAAATTATATATATAAATATATAATATATATATATATATATATATATATATATATATATATATATATATATATAAATGTACATGAAAAAATTGTTTTTAATAAAAAATATGTTCCGGAACGTTTCGCGAGACTGGCCAGTCGTATTATAAACAAAGAAAAAAAATTATTATTATTATTATTATTATTATTATTATTATTATTATTATTATTATTATTATCGTAAATTGCCCTACAGTGTATGCTACGCTAATTTTAAGGTAAAAATTTACATAATAAATAATATTGATAGGTCTAGTAATTTGTAATTTTAAGAGAAAAGTTTGATGGTGGGGTGATATTAGTAAACAAAGCTTCATATTGGAAAAATAGTGGATGGTGATAATCTAATCAAAGAAATTTTTGATAAAATCTACACTCAAATTCCTCTCTCTTTATAAATTCTTAACTATAATCCTCTTTCTATCCCTTCTACATTAAATATATAAGAGTATATATATATATATATGTATATGTATATATATATATATATATATATATATATATATATATATGATTGTGTGTGTGTGCGAGAAGCATATATAAACATTATACTATTCAAGGAAGGAAGAGAAGTTACAGAAAAGAAAGAGAAAGAATTTGCACTCTGAAGTGCTCCATCGAAGCATTTGAAGCAAGGCACAAACACACACGCGTCTTTGTGATCCAAACACAATCACCGCTCACAATCCTTAACTTCCCTCTCTACTCCGCTAGACTTATATACAAAATGGCGTCTCTTGAAGCCACAAAACAAATTTGATAAAACCTTTTTTTTTTGATGATGCAAATTCCTATTGGAATTTTAATTTTAAGAGATATCGAGTTGTACTCACATGGCATTTACAATAAAAATTGTTAAATAAAAAAAATTATAAATTTTTAAAAAAAAAAAAAAAAAAAAATATATATATATATATATATATATATATATATATATATATATATATATCGGCGGAAATAAACTCCACCAACCTATATATATATATATATTTTTAGAATCAGCAGGACCAGGCGAAGGTCCACTCCAAGGTCCTAGGACCCCCAGACTATTTTTGGAGATATATATATATATACAGGCAAGCTGAATTTTCAGATAGTTTTTTTTTGAATGAATTCGATTCAACATTCATCCCTGATGATATATAGAGTAAATTCATCGAGGAGAAGTCAAAAGTAGTAGCAAATAACCACGGTCGATAAGGAAAAAACTTCGGCAATTTTTTCACAAACTTGCAGGAAACCCTACATTTTGTGCAAATTTTTTAATAAGTGATTTACCTTTTAGGTAATTTTGCGTATAAATATTTATATATATATATATATATATATATATATATATATATATATATATATATATATATATTAAGGTGTTACGGTAAAACTTAATAGTGCTAATATCGTGTATTACGGCCGCGTTGCATGTTTTTAGTGACCGCGTTAAAGATATTTCGTTCCACTTTCGTGTTTAATTTTAAGTAGTAAGGATGGCAGATGGACTAAATCTAGACCAAAGGGAGAATGGAAATGCAAATGAGGAGTTAGAGAGAGATAATGAAAATCTCGAGGTGAATGAAGGAGATAGCGCCCAAGGACAAGGACATGAAGGTCCAGGGGGGGGTAGCGATGTGCAAGGGACCCCTCCAGCACCAGTTCCAGATCCGAATATTGGCCAAAATCCTGATCACACTCTTCTGAGGCAAAACCCCCACGGTATTGGAGAAGTAGTACCTCCAAGGAGAGAGGACCATCCCCCCTATTATTTGAAAACCGCCATAGTGGACAGCACACTGGATTCACAATTGATGCCCAGCACCGCACAGGGTGCCGTACCGAAAAAGAGCCGAATAAACTGGGGTGCCACAGACCCTCAGACACCGAAACCCCATGGGAATAAATGGGAAGGTAAAGAAATAACCGTAGGTGCTCTACAAGGGCTAGAAGACCCATTATTGAATCCCGATCAGGTCAGGAGACCAGCTCTCCCACCTGCAGGGTACAACCAGGCTGCACAGCCACCGCACCGACCCCTAGGTGGGACAACAGGGTACAGCATGGCTACACAGCCACCGCACCAACCCCTAGGAGGGACAACAGGGCACAGCATGGCTGCTCAGCCACAGATACAACCTCAAGGAGGGACACCGGGGAACAACACATATCATAGTGGCCACCCACAGGGTGCCCCCCCTCCATCTTTTCAGCATAGTGGTTTTCAGTACAGCGGTATTCCACCAGGGTACACCCCTATGCCTAACCAGTCGTATTCTTATCCCGGAATGTGGAATGGATATCCCTATATGCCTCAAACACCAGGAGTCCCAGTCTACCAAGCAAATCTTTTTACACCTGCCCTGCCTGAGGTGCCAGAAGCTTTGAAACTCCATGGTAAAAGTTTAAAGACCAGACTCTGGACTGGCATCCAGTATGAGGAGTATGTTGTTTCATTAAAAGAAAAACTCAGTGCTTTAGGCGCACTAACAGAAGAACAAAAGATTACTTTTGCCAGATCATCCATTACATCGAATTTAGATAGTGAAGCTAGGCATTATTTGCTCCATGATCCCGTTTTCTCTCGGTTTAAAAACTTAGAAGATTTTTTGGCACAGTTGAAGTCCTACCTTCAACCGGAAGATAGAAGAAATGTTTTCGAGATCTGGGTGGACTTTGTAGAATATAAAAGAGGGAAAGAACAACTTTTTACAGATTTCATAGTAGGATTAAAGAGTAGGCTTAGAAAATATCAGAGTAGGATGTATGACCTCGATAAGGAGGCAATGTTTAATTCTAAACATATAAAGGTAATGATCATTGGTAAAATCATGCAGAACCTGTCAGAACGCAGGGATGGTGAGAGATTAAAAGACAAAATATTGCAAGCCATCGATATGGAAATAAGTTTAGCTGAATTGTTAGACAAATTATATCTAATTTCGAAAGGTGCTTTATTGAGAATGGATAACAAGAGACAACCGGAACTCCGCACCACAAAAGTGTTTATGGCCCGAGATGAAAGGGAAGATAGGCAGAAACCAGAGTACAACAACTCTTACAGAAAAAATAAAGAGCCTGTCCACAAACCAAGATATGGGGATAAGAGACGAGAAGAGATGAGACCAACTAATGTTTTCCGGAGGAAGACAGATGAGACAAGAACAGAGCAGACTCCACGAAAAAACAGAGGAATATTTAGAGGAGTGACTGAACAAGATTTGAGAGAAAATCATATTTGTTTTTCATGCGAGGGAATCGGTCACTCGTCGAGATTCTGTCGCTGGGAATTGCCGTACTGCCGGATATGTCAAGGTTATCACAGACGGGGCTCGCAACCCAAGTGCAGGGATGCCCCACCATGGAGACCCTCTCCCGGAGAGAACCAAATGTTCATTCCATACAACAGCAAAGTCGATATGGAAAACGGCAGAAAGGCCCCGAAACCCGAACGATTTAGTACAGATAGGCGAGGGCCCAGGACCTTCACGAAGAAGAAAGAAGGATACAAGCCCTCCGGTGAGAAAAAGAGCACTAGAGTTTATGTGGCCGAAGGCCAACGAAGAGACTCTGAGTGTAGTGAAGAAGAAGAAGAGGAAGATAAGTCTTTAGATAGAGAGCCCTTCCTCTCCCTCTCCGAAGAAAGTACAGACAGAGGAAATTTTCGGACGGGGGCGAAGGCTGGAAAACAGTAAGAAGAAAAAATAAGAAAGGATATGATAAGTGGGGATTAAATGAAGAAAAAGATAAAAAAGTTGCCCAAACATTTTTTCAGAAAAGTATTGAAAAGCCTTACAAACTGGGACACCATTTCTATACTAACGTACATCTTACTCCCTCAATAGGCAGTAAGGAGGCTAAAGCATGTGTTTTATTAGATTGTGGGAGCAGTATATCCCTCGTTACACCCAAGCGTTTAAAAGAGTTAGAGAAAGAAGGTAACTTCAAAGTACCGCTCCGAAAAACAGATCTGGTGGTACAAGGGGTCGATAACAACCCAACTAAATTAAAAGGAGAAGTGCAGCTGTACCTCCGAATGCACAAAGAATATTACCTCACCACCTTCCAAGTAAGCGAGGTGCAGGGAGAACCCAGTTGGTCCATGCTGTTGGGAAACAACATTTTATCTAATTTACCCATCACTTTGAATATGTTTTCTTCAAAGATGTCTATCCACGAAGGAAAAGAGATAGACATACCGGTCTTCGCCAAATATGGTATATATTTAGTCCGAGAACACACAGATGAGAGCCTTAGAGAAATAAAGGACTCCCCTCTGCCCAGAGAAGATCCACCCAAGCCATTAGTGGCCAAGGGGGAGAAAATTAATAATAGGTATTCTAAATATTTTAGGGATTCTGATCGAACTTTAAAACATTTAAACCAAACTGAACAAGCAGTTGCGAACCAATCTTTTCCACAGGAAAGGCGGACAACCCTGTCAGTCGACCCAGCACATGTTGCGCACGGTCCCCTTCCATTACAAAGGAAGAAAAACCTGTCAGTCAATCCCCACCGCGTCATGAACGGTTATTTCCCACAGGAAGAAGAAGCAACTTTGTCAGTAATACCCCCAAGCAGGCCCTCCGCGCCTCAGGGAAATAAAAGAAGTTCTGCATCGTACGGTACCGCTCAAGCCCAACTGAATCGAGAAACAAGGAGAACGGAGCCAGAAAAGGAAGAGATCCTAGCCTCCCCTCCACCTCACAGTTCTGCGCATGGAGGAGCCAAGCCAAAACACAAGCACACTTCTACTCAAAAAGAAAGTTCGACTCAATCGAAGAATTTACAGGCTTCAACGAACCCTGACCCTAACCAAAATGAACATTTAATGATCGATGAAGATATTGTAATCGATTTGAAGGTGATTGAAGACACTATACTGCCAAGCAACTCATATGGATACATAAAGGTTAGACCTGAGATAAAGGATAAACCTGAGACTCAAGATGATTTTGACTTGGAGCGGAAGTGTATCATGACCCCAGCTCTTTCCAGAGGACCACTGTATATAGGTAACACAGTCAGTCCCGTTAGGAATAATCGAATTGTGCTCAGTTACATAAATTTGAGTGACCTACAATTCCATTTGAAAAAAGGGATAACTCTAGGAAATAGTTACCCACTAATCAGCCAATCAGCTGATAGAAGCCCAGACATAAGTGGACATAAGCGAGTAGTGTCAGCCAATGTAGCCACATGCTCCAAAGGTCTATCCAAGACAGAATTAAGGAAAGTGTACAGAGAAATCATCGAAGAAAAGATGTCAAAGGAAGACGCTGAGAATAGCATCCTTGAAAAGCCAGAGTACTTAGAAGACTTGCTTAATCTTTTGATGACTTACCATGATGTAATAGCACTTGATGATGATGCTGTCCCGGTCTGCCCGCTTCAGAAGTTTAAAATTGAACTACTCCCTGACGCCCCTAAAGTAATCTTCCGTAAACAATATCGGTTACCCCATAAGTACTTACAGGACATCGATGATTACACGGATGCAGCGTTAGAGAAGGGATATATCAAGGCTTGTTACAGCCCCCATTCTTCTCCATTACTGGTAGTGGCAAAAAAGAATAGTTCAAGGCCAAGAGTGTGCCTTGACTATCGCTACCTCAACTCCTACAGTGTCCCGGACGTCTACCCTCTTCCATCGATAGAAGAAATCTTTACGTCACTCGGGGGAAACACGATTTTTACGTCGATAGATTTACTCGATGCATACCATGCATTAGAAATAGAGGAAGAGACCCAAAAGCTAATGGCATTTAGGACTAGGAAAGGGTTATTCTGTCCTACCCGCTTGACCTTTGGCCACCGAAATGCCCCATCTTCCTATGCTAGGGCAATGACCATGGCCTTAAATCACCTTTTAGGACCAGTTGCACAGGTCTATCTTGACGACGTACTAGTGCTAGGAAAGAACGTCAACGAACACTTCGAAAATTTGAGAAAAGTTCTAACTGCTTTCCGAGAAAACAACTTGAGAATAAAACTGTCCAAGTGCAACTTCTTACAGTCCTCAGTTTTGTATCTAGGATTTAAGATAGGTAAAGATGGGATTAGCCCTGACCCTGTGAAAGTTGAAACAATGAAAAGTTTCATCCCTCCGACGAATGTCAAGGAGACACAGTCCATTCTTGGTTTCTTCTCTTATTTTCGCTTTTTAATAGACAATTTCGCAGTCGTTGCACAACCACTGTATGATTTAGTAAAAAAGAATGTCCCCTTTGTATGGACAGAAAAGCAACAAAAGGCATTTGACACTTTGAAAGATAAGTTGGTCGTACAACCACAGCTCACATTTCCGGATTATAGCAAAGAATTCTTCGTAAATACAGATGCGTGTGACTACGGAATTGGGGGAGTGTTGTACCAGCTTACCGACGAAGGGAAAGAGAAACCCCTTTCCTTCGTCTCCCGAGTACTCAGAGCAAGTGAGAAGAATTATGATACGATAGAAAAGGAATGCCTGGCCGTAGTGTTTTGTTTGACGAAGTTCAAAAACACGGTATTCGGCTATAAGGTCACCATTATCACTGATAATCAGCCCCTTTGTTTCATCTTCAGGAACAAACAACAGACTGGACGTTTAGCAAGATGGAATCTGTTCGTAAACAGTTTCTCTCCCACTATAGTTTATAAAAAAGGTAAAACAAATATCCCGCCGGATTATTTGAGTAGACACCCAGCACCTAACGTTTTTGTAATGCAAGCTGTGTTGGAAAACAGAGGTGATTTACCTCGAACAGACTTTCCATTGAATAGGGAAACCTTCATAAAAGAACAAGAAAAATGTCCAAGAATAGGAAAATTGGTGAAATGGGTTAAGGAAAACCCAAAGACCTATCCACACATTCTTATTAAAGGTGTTTTATACTACGCCACACAAAGCGATCCTTATGTCATCCAGGTCCCCGACAGTATGATCTACACGGTGATAGACCAATGCCATGCCTCGCTGGGCAGCGGACATGGAGGGCCTATAAGGACAGAAAAGAGAGTGAAGGAGAAATACGCTTTTCCCCACTTAGCAAAATTAGTGAAAGAATATTGCAGCCATTGTGTGTCATGTGCTAGAGTAAAAGGTCACAAACCTCCAGTAGCAGAGATAAACAGATGGCCTTTGCCCTACACACCTTTTTCACGCGTTCACGTCGATAGTATTGGAAAACTCCCCACTTGTACCGAGTCCGGAGCCAAATATATACTAGTTTTCCGTGACGTTTTAACGCGTTACGTCGAACTAGTGCCTTGTAAAACTAGGACAAGTAAAGAATTTGCCCGAGCACTGCAAGAGAGAGTCATATGTAGGCACAGTGCTCCCCAACTTCTTGTGTCCGACAATGCCCAGGAGTTCACAAGCCAGGTGTTTAAGGACTTGTGCAAGGCCTGGAGGATAAAAAAGGTGGAAATCATGCCTTACAAAGCATCCCAAAACGGAGTTGTGGAAAGAATAAATGCTGATATCGAATCTTTCCTACGACACTATGTCAATG
>JABUQX010146521.1:17500-25125 GCA_015478945.1 Trachelipus rathkii | reverse complement strand
AAAGGAGTAATGAAGGTGGTGCCATCTGCATAAGAGTAGATAACAGACGAAATCGTAAGTAGATCATAAATGAAAAGTAGATGTTATTTTAAACAGAGCAGAACCTTAGGAACCAACACCAATATTGATAGATTTAAAAGATAAGAGGAAGCCGTAAAACAACAGCCATAAATAAAACGGCTCGGAAGCAAATCAGAAAGAGATTACAGAGAAATGGATAGATACCGAAAGAGCCAAATCTGTTTTGTGTATATATATATATATATATATATATATATATATATATATATATATATATATATATATATATATATATATATATATATAAAGTATATATATATATATATATATATATATATATATATAGTAGTTATGTGACAGTTTGAGCGCCTACACCCTTTTCGATAGGAAGGAATAGAGGTATCGGTCTGAAACTTGGAATATAATCTAATTGATGTATTAAGCTCAAAACCGACGAGTTTTCAAGTCGCTAGGATGTATATAGGGGGTACCCCCCCCCCGAGAGCGAAGGTGAAATATTGCGCTACGCTCTTGTTGCTGCGTCCTTTTCCGAGTGGAGATCAGGCTTAACGATACCCAATCGAACAGGTGAATCACAGGCGAGTTTTGGTGACCGTAGGTCACCCCTAAGGGGGTGCTGCCCCCTTAGCGCCAAGGTCAAATTCATCCTGAAAACCATGTTAGGCTTAACGTATCGGGCTAAAATTTGGATGAGAGCTATATGATGACGTCATCTCGTCGGAGACGAGATTACGTCCCCTGCATCCCCACGTAATGGGGGGACGCTGCCCCCTAAAAATTAAAATGATCGTAGAAGACTGAAACTTGGAGAAAGGATTCGGATTCGGAGTCGGAGACGGAGTTGGAGTCGGATTCGGATTCGGAGTCCAGAGACCTCCGGAGGGGGGGCCCCATTTGAAAAAAGAAGAAGAAATTCATGGAATGCAAAACAGAGAAATAATGAGGAAGGAGGAGTCTGAGAAGGATTTAGAGACAGAGGAGTCGGAGTCAGTACCGGCTCCGGTGCTGGAGCCGGTGCGGTGCTGACTTAATAAAGATTCGTATAACAACAATGTTGGTATCCCTATATATGTTATCGAGTCTGTCGATTTCGGAAATGATGGTTTCAGAACCATCAAGAAAAAAATAAAAAAAAAAATAAATAAATAAATAAATAATTAAATAAATAAAATTTCTTATTTTTTTATGTTTATAACTTACAAATTTACGTTTTTACATACCCTAAAGCAGTAAATCAGTAAATCAGTAAATCAAAAAGCCCTCCTCACCCCTTCCGTGATCTATTGATCTATTGATCTATTGATCTATTGATCTATTGATCTATTGATCTATTGATTCAAGTCACATTTCGAGTATCATTTTGGATAAACATAACAAAACAAATTCTTTATACACTGATCAACGAATATATGCTAACGTAACAAAGTTTTCACATTAATAAAGCTTACTTAGCATCATCTGAACTATGAATATAATGCACAACGACAAACCTGACACACCTTAAACATGAATGGTAACGCTAACAAAGTTCCACACTTAACAATGTTAATTTATATTAACATGGTAATATAGCATACAAATACGTAACCTATTCACACTTTGTCAAGCATATCTCTAACATAACAATGTTAATTTATATTAACATGGCAATATTTAACAAAAATTTATCACAACATTGGTTAATTATCATACTGATCAACGAATATACTCTAACGTAATAAAGTTTCCATATCAATAAAGCTAACATAGCGTAACATGAACTAAGAAAATAATGTACAAAGACAAACCTAAAACAACTTACACACGAATAAACTGTTAACATTAACAAAGTTCCACACTTAACACCAGTAAAGTAACTAACATTGCATGCAAAACGTAGTCTATTCATGTAGTCTATACAATGTAGTCTATACAAACGTAGTCTATACAATGACAAACCTAACACAACTTACGCGCTAATAAACTGTTAACATTAACAAAGTTCCACACTTAACACCAGTAAAGTAACTAACTTTACATACAAAACGTAACCTATTCATACTTTTTCCAAGCATATCTCTAACATATTAACGTTAATCTTACATAGACACAGTAACATTTATCAAAAAGTTTCATAACCTTGTCCGATTATCATACAGACCAACGAATATATGCAAACGTAACAAAGTTTTTTTTTACATTATCATAGTAATATTTAACAAAAATTTATCATAACCTTACCTAAATATCATAATCCCCAACAAATAATTGCAAACATAACAAAGTTTTATCCAAACATAACATAAAAATAACAAAGTTTTATCCAAACATAACATAAAAATAAGTTCTTTGAATATAATATCATAGTAAAGTGTAATAGTTTATCGAATTTAAAGCAGTAAATCAGAAAAATCAGTAAATCAAACCACCCGTCCCCTCCCCACCCTCCCTACCAACCCGTCCACGACCTTTTGATCTATCGATCTAATGATTCAGGGTCACATATCGAGTACCATTTCGGATAAACATAGTACAAAAATAAGTTCTTTATATACTAACCAATAAATATATGCTAACGTAACATTGTTTTCACATTAATAAAGCTAGCATAGCATTACCAGAACTAAGAATATAATGTACAATGACAAAACCTAACACACTTTACGCATGAATAAACTACTAACATTAGCAAAGTTCCATACTTAACAACAGTAAAGTACCTAGCACTGCGTACAAAACGTAACCTATTCACACTTTTTCAAGCATATCTCTAACATATCAATGTTAATTTTACATTAACACTATTGATTTACGTCGCATTTCGAGTATCATTTCTGATAAACATAGCACAAAAATATTTATATACTATCCAGCGAATATATGCTAACATAACAATGTTTTCATATTTATAAAGCTAACATAAAGCATCATATGAACTCAGAAAATAATGTACAACGACAAACCTAATACACACGCTAAGAAACTGTTAACATTAACAAAGTTCCACACTTAACACCAGTAAAGTAACTAACTTTACATACAAAACGTAACCTATTCATACTTTTCCAAGCATATCTCTAACATATTAACGTTAATTTTACATTGACACAGTAACATTTATCAAAAATGTATAACCTTGTTCGATTATCATACAGACTAACGAATATGAATATATGCAAACGTAACAAAGTTTTTACATTAGCATAGTAATATTTAAAAAAATTTATCATAACCTACCTAAATATCATAATCCCAACAAATAATTTGAAAACATAACAAAGTTTTATCCAAACATAACATAAAAAATAACAAAGTTTTATCCAAACATAACATAAAAATAAGTTCTTTGAATAAAATATCATAGTAAAGTGTAATAGTTTACTGATTTTAAAGCATCAGTAAATCAGTAAATCAAACCATCAACCCCTCCCCACCCCTACCCACCCTCATTCAAGTCATATTTCGAGTATCATTTTGGATAAACATAACATAAAAATAAGTTCTTTATATACTGACCTACGAATATATGCTTACGCAACAAAGTTTTAGCATCAATAAAGCTAACATATCATAACCTGAACTAAGAATATAATATACAAATGCAAACCTAACATACCTCGCGTATGAATAATCCGCTAACATCCTGAAAATTCCCTACTTATCAAAGGTAAAGGCTAATACAATACTCGATATGTTCCCACTTTTCCCGCATATCAGCAACAGGTAAAGACGTATTATCTAACAAAATCCCTTAACAAAGTGACCAATCTATCAAAGATACCAGCATCTTGAACTATGAATTGACACTATCTTCATCAAAGTGTCACTCGTCTCGAGTATAACATCATTTGAACTATGAATAAACGTAGACATTAGCAAAATTCTCGGGCAAACCTAACACAACTCAACAAAAACTTAACCTAGGCTCACGTTTCTAACACATCATCGTCAGTTAACACAGTAATATCTTACAAAACTCATCATTTCTCTAACAAATCAGTGTTAATTTCACACTGTCATAGTAATATTTAACATAACGTACCTAACTTACGAATAAACAGTTTTCATTAACCAAGAGTATCTAAAGCAACACATCACCTCCCGAGAGAAAACCCAAGGGGATGCGCCCCTTGAAAGGGTGTGAATCCTGAGAGGGGGGATCACCCCGAAGGGGTGTAAGCGGGTTTTACCCCTCTCGAGACGAGTGACACTTTTTTATGTTATGTTTGGTTAAAACTTTGTTGTCTTTGCAATTATTCGTTGGGGATTATGATATTTAGACGAGGTTATGATGAATTTTTGTTAAATATTACGAAGTTGATGTAAAAAATTTGGTACGTTAGCATTATATTCGTTGTCAGTATGATGATTAGACAGGGTTATGCTAAATTTTTGTTAAATATTACGATGTTAATGTAAAATTAACATTGATATGCTAGAGATATGCTTGAAAAAGTGTGAATAGGTTACGTTTTGTACGATGTGTTAGGTACTTTACTGTTGTTAAGTGCGGAAGTTTGTTAATGTTAGTAGTTTATTCGTACGTATGGTGTGTTAGGTTTGTCGTTGTACATTATATTCTTAGTTCAGGTTATGTTATGTTAGCTTTATTAATGTAAAAACTTTGTTACGTTAGCATATATTCGATGGTTAGTATATAAAGAACTTATTTGTGTTATGTTTATCCGAAATGATACTCGAAATATGACATGAATCAATAGATCAATAGATCAAAAGGTCATGGTGGGAGGGTGGGGAGGGGTTGATGGTTTGATTTACTGATTTACTGATTTACTGCTTTAAAATCAGTAAACTATTACAATTTACTATGATATTTTATTCAAAGAACTTATTTTTATGTTATGTTTGGATAAAACTTTGTTATTTTTATGTTATGTTTGGATAAAACTTTGTTATGTTTGCAATTATTCGTTGGGGATTATGATATTTAGGTAAGGTTATGATAAACTTTTTTAAAAATATTACTATGATAATGTAAAAAACCTTTGTTACGTTTGCATATATTCGTTGGTCTGTATGATAATCGGACAAGGTTATGAAACATTTTTGATAAATGTTACTGTGTCTATGTAAGATTAACGTTAATATGTTAGAGATATGCTTGGAAAAAAGTATGAATAGGTTACGTTTCAGGCGTAAATTGAAGTTACTTTACTGGTGTTAAGTGTGGAACTTTGTTAATGTTAACAGTTTATTAGCGCGTAAGTTGTGTTAGGTTTGTCGTTGTACATTATTTTCTTAGTTCATATGATGCTATGTTAGCTTTATTAATGTGAAAACATTGTTATGTTAGCATATATTCGCTGGTTAGTATATAAAGAACTCATTTTTGTGCTATGTTTATACGAAATGATACTTGAAATGCGACGTAAATCAATAGTGTTAATGTAAAATTAACATTGATATGTTAGAGATATGCTTGAAAAAGTGTGAATAGGTTACGTTTTGTACGCAGTGCTAGGTACTTTACTGTTGTTAAGTATGGAATTTTGTTAATGTTAGTAGTTTATTCGTGGTACGAAAGTGTGCTAGGTTTTGTCATTGTACATTATATTCTTAGTTCTGGTAATGCTATGTTAGCTTTAATTAATGTAAAAACAATGTTACGTTAGAATATATTGTTGGGTAATATATAAAGAACTTATTTTTGTACTATGTTTATCCGAAATAGTACTGATATGACCTGAATCATTAGATCGATAGATCAAAAGGTCGTGGACGGGTGGGTTGGATGGTGGTTTGATTTACTGATTTACTGATTTACTGATTTACTGCTTTAAATTCGGTAAACTATTACACTTTACTATGATATTTTATTCAAAGAACTTATTTTTATGTTATGTTTGGATAAAACTTTGTTATTTTTATGTTATGTTTGCAATTATTTGCTGGGGATTATGATATTTAGGTAAGGTTATGATAAATTTTTGTTAAATATTACTATGATAATGTAAAAACTTTGTTACGTTTGCATATATTCGTTGGTCTGTATGATAATCGGACAAGGTTATGATAAATTTTTGCTAAATATTACTGTGTCAATGTAAAATTAACGTTAATACGGTAGAGATATGTTTGAAAAAAGTATGAATAGGTTACGTTTTGCATGCAATGTTAGTTACTTTACTGGTGTTAAGTGTGGAACTTTGTTAATGTTAACAGTTTATTCGTGTGTAAGTTGTGTTAGATTTGTCTTTGTACATTATTTTCTTAGTTCATGTTACGCTATGTTAGCTTTATTGATGTGGAAACTTTATTACGTTAGAGTATATTCGTTGGTCAGTATGATAATTAAACAATGTTGATAAATTTTTGTTAAATATTACCATGTTAATGTAAAATTAACATTAATATGTTAGAGATATGCTTGACAAAGTGTGAATAGGTTACGTCTTTGTATGCTATGTTAGTTACTTTACTGTTGTTAAGTGTGGAACTTTGTTAACGTTAACAGTTTATTCATGTTTAAGGTGTGTCAGGTTTGTCGCTGTGCATTATATTCATAGTTCAGATGATGCTAAGTAAGCTTTATTAATGTGAAAACTTTGTTACGTTAGCATATATTCGTTGATCAGTGTATAAAGAATTTGTTTTATGTTATGTTTATCCAAAATGATACTCGAAATGTGACTTGAATCAATGGATCAATAGATCAATATATCAATATATCAATAGATCAATAGATCACGGAAGGGGTGAGGAGGGCTGTTTGATTTACTGATTTACTGATTTACTGCTTTAGGGTATGTAAAAACGTAAATTTGTAAGTTATAAACAAAAAAGAATAAGAAATTTTATTTATTTATTTATTTATTTATTTATTTATTTATTTATTTTTTATTTTATTTTTTTTCTTGATGGTTCTGAAACCATCATTTTCGAAATCTACAGACTCGATAACATATATAAGATACCAACATTGTTGTTATACGAATGTTTATTAAGTCAGCACCGCACCGGCTCCAGCACCGGAGCCGGTACTGACTCCGACTCCTCTGTCTCTGAATCCTTCCTCATTCCTCCTTCCTCATTCTTCTTCCTTCCTCCTTCCTCATTCTTCATCCTTCCTCATTCTTCTTCTCTTTCTCTGTTTTGCATTCCATGCATTTCTTCTTTTTTTTCAAAGGGACCCCCCTCCGGGGGGTCCCTGAACTCCGAATCCGAATCCGATTCCAACTCCGTCTCCGTCTCCGACTCCGACTCCTCAACCCAGCCTCCAAGTTTCAGTCTTCTACGATCATTTTTAATTTTTACGGGGGCAGCGTCCCCCCTTACGGGGGGACGCAGAGGAACGTAATCTCGTCTCCGACGAGATTACGTCATCATATAGCTCACATCCAAATTTCACTCCGATACGTTAAGCCTAACATGGTTTTCAGGACGAATTTGACCTTGGCGCTAAGGGGGCAACACCCCCTTAGGGGTGACCTACGGTCACCAAAACTCGCCTGTGGTCCACCTGCTCGATTGGAAATCGTTAAGCCTAATCTTTGCTCACCCGACACACACACACAAGGGCGTAGCGTTATATTTCACCTTCGCTCTCGGGGGCGACCCCCCTATACATCCTACAGACTTGAAAA
>JABUQX010146521.1:0-12500 GCA_015478945.1 Trachelipus rathkii | reverse complement strand
ATATATATATATATATATATCAGAGTGCTTTTAAACCTGACGAAAATGTTTGAGCATGAGTAAAGTTATAATAATATCTCTATCCCTAAACACAATAAATAGGTATATGTTATATATATATATACAGCATACATAGCAAAGAATAGCAATAGTGAAGGTGAGCATGAGAGCAGCGCTATAAGAGCAGCAGCAGTGAGCAGCTACATGTTGCTGGGCAGCATATATTTATATGGCTGGCTAAGGGCAGCAGCAGCGCTGGCTACTATTACATATGCTGGCATGCTGCATGAGCAGCTATACTGGAAATGAGCAAAGAGCAAAGGAAGAAGGCTGGCTGGCTACAATAAGCGTTGCTGGCGCAGCATGGGCTGGCTGCTGGTTGCTGGCTGGTTACTACAAGATATATATATATATTATATAGCGTCGGGCGGGGTGACAAGGTTATATGTTATATATATATGGGTTGGCTATTGCTATTGGGTTGATGATATATGCTACATTGTTGTGATAGCTACATGCGCTGGCTAGTTGTTTGCTGGCTACAGGCATGCAATATATATGCTGGCTATACATGGCAAGCTATATTGTTAAGGGTTATATTCGCTGCTGTATATGATATACATATACATATATATACATATATATATATATATATATATATATAAATATATATATATATATATATATATATATACATATCACCACAATATATATATATATATATATATATATATATATATATATATATATATATATATATATATATATATATAAATAATAATAATAATAATAATAATAATAATAATAATATAATAATAATAATAATAATAATAATAATAATAATAATAATAATAATAATAATAATAATAATAATAATAATAATAATAATAATAATAATAATAATAATAATAATAATAATAATAATAATAATAATAATAATCACACACACACACACACACACACACACACACACACATTAATAATAATAATAATAATAATAATAATAATAATAATAATAATTAATGTAATTGAAATCCAAAGCTTGCTTTAAAATTTGATATGGATGTCAATAATTATCCCACAGCTTTCAACCATACACTTTTTGATGACAAATTTATATCATCGTAATCAAATTTATCTATTTATTTTTTTCACTTTTTATTATTATTATGTACGGGCGTATCGGTATTTTTATAAGTAAAATGTTCAATCTAAGACAATTTTTTGTGAAATTAATCTATAACATACAGGATACAATCCATACTTATTTTTAATGCTACATTTTACTTATTTTAATTATTATATAAGGTTATTGGTTAAAGAATCTTAATTAATAATTGAAAAAATACCTGTCACTTTCAGAACATTTTAAAAACTGAACTATTAATATGATCTACTCTAATAACAGAAAGAAAAAAAAATCATAGAAATTTTTCGTAATTTTTCTTTTCAAATTAATTAGAATCATAAAACAAATGAACGAATTTTAGAGAAAGACCCTGAAATAAATTTTTCTCACGTTCACATTAGTTGCTTGCTGTTAAATTTCCGCAAGCTTTCACAGTGTTTTCGACTTGTGCTGCTCGAGAATGCAAATAAAATAAAAATTTGTATTTATTGTTAATAGAGGCGTTAGAAGAAGAATAACTATCGACATCATTATTCTCAAATCACAGTATACCGACAATCAAAATTTTGTTTTTATTTATTTTTCTTTTAAGTATTCGGCGCATGCTAAGCAAGCAATAAGGATTCTCTCCTGAATATATGAGTATAATATATATATATATATATATATATATATATATATATATATATATATATATAGTATATATATATATATATATATATATATATTATATATATTATATATATATATATATATACATACAAAGATGGCAGTAACTCGTTAAAGCAAGTAAGTTAACTGTTAATTAATCTGCTAATTTTTCGTTAACTTTAACGCTTTCGTTAATTTCGAAAAGAAGTAAAGGGACTATTAACGAGTTTATCGGTAAGAAATTTGAATGCAAACGAGTTCGAATTTCCTGCCATCCGTTAACCACCACATAATTCTTACGTTAATAAAATATTTTCTTCTTATCAGATTTTAAATTGTATTAGATTCGATTTCGATAACAGATAAATTTTTTTTCCAAAATTTCGTAAACGCTCCTCTCGATGGCTCAAAATGTGTTTATTCTTACACGGTTATTACACAGTATATATATTACCAATAGGTCAGATAGATAGGAATATTGTCAGACCAATTTTCTGATGTGCCCTTTTAGAATTGAAAATAAATTCATGTACTATTTATGACGTTTTCGACATAAATTAATCCAAAAAATATTTTAAAAATAAATATTAGTCATTTTAAAAACAATTTACCACGATAAATACTAAAAGTATATATGACTTTAGAAATAAATTTTGCTAAATACAAAGCAATTTAAATGTTTTTATTTTTTGGCGGGAAATTTTGACGTGAAAGGTACACTGCACACACACACAAGGTGGTCCGAATATTATAACATTGGATTGAAGTACTAATAATATCTCTACTATGGTTATTATCCCGTTTAGTAATGTTTAACATGTTTTTCTTATGCTGTATTCTCATTTCTTATTGGTTAGCTTGAAGAAAAAAGATAGTGACTGCTGCTCGTTCAATGAATGAGTCATTAACTTCTTCGTTCGTTACTTGAACTTTTGCCTTTTGTGACTAGTGAAAATATAAGAAGTAGGCCTACTAAGCGTTGTAATTTATAAAAATAAACACATTTGTATAATTTGGTTGGTATATATATAAGAAGTGGTATGGGAGTGTGAAAGAGTACTTCTTTGATAAGTATATAAATCTATAGGGTTTTTTATAAGATATATATAGTATATATGGTATATTAAGGATATATATATGGTTTTAAATATATTGTTAGTTACACACAAATTATTCATGAAAATACTTGAATATCTGCAAATCATATTAAATGAAAATTAACAAGCATTTTCGAATACTATATATTATTCAATGCCACGATTAACGTTAACTTCCGTTAGATTCTTTACCGATAAACGCTTTAATGACAACGTTAATTTGCAGCCAACGATTGCAGGATTAACGGCGTTAACCTTCTCATTAACGGTGCCCACATTTTAGATGGATATATGTTATTATGCAGCATATATATATATATATATATATATATATAGAAGAGTACATATATATATATATATATATATAAATAGCAGTATATATATATATATATATATATATATATATATATATATATATATATATATATATATATATATATATATATATTATATATAAATTCTAGGACTAAACATAAATAAAGTGAATTAGTTCCTTGGACTTCATTATCATAATGATTGCCAAATGGCCTCAAAAAAGCTAAGAATTCTGTTAGATTGCGTGAATTTTCTTCTGCTCAGATATTCCAGCTATATAAAGGTCTCATATTCGCCCTGTATGGAATACTGTTCCCATTATTTGGGGGTGGATCCGGTTCCAACCTCCTTTATAGAGCTGAAGAGGCTTATAAACTGCCTCATACTTCTGTCTCCCTTTGATAATTTTTCTTGCATTTGTGACTTAGGTGCCCGTCTCTTTTCAATAGGTATTACAATGACAGGTGCCCGCAGAATTGACCTCTGCTTTCTCCACCACCTCTGTCGCTCCCTCGTAACACAAGAGTGCCTTGTTCTCTCATGAAAATTGTGCGAATATTGAACACTCAAGGATCACTCGTTGTGGTACCCTCCTTCTTCCAGCTCACATCTGTTTTGTGAACTCCTTGCCTTCTCTTTATTTTCCCGCAATATTTAATCTTCTCTATTTAAGTCCTGGCGTCTGGGTGCCCACCTGAGGGAAATTTGTGTGTTTGGCTTGGGTCAGTGGGTTTACTTTCCATTTATTTTAATTTTTATTTTTCTTATGTAATTTTTTTTTTTATTTATTTATTTTTATTTGCTTATTTTTTTTTGCCCTCCTCTTTTGAAAAGGGCATTGCCCGTGAGTGGTGGTATCATGTAAAAGAAATATGAGAGTAGTTAACACAGCAGCATATATATATATATATAGTTACAGCTAGGTAGAGAGATATATATATATATATATATAAGGCTAAGGTTGTTGGGTGCATATATGGCTCTGGTAAAGCCCCCACCCTCCTGCCGAGTAGCGGTATGCCCGGAGATACCGTGACAATCCACCTGCAGGCCAGAGACCAGATATCTGTCAGAACAAGAGTATCGAAGTTACGTCTGATGTTCACCAAGTTCAGTCTAGAAAGAGGTTTCCTGTGTCGTCATTTATCAGGGAGGGCATCTTTGACAGTAGGGGAGGCAGTGCTATGGAATATAAATTTATAATCTTAAAAGGAGCAATGGTGCCCAGAACGGAGACCGGACAGCATCACTCTAGTTTGTCGGTCCAAGGTTTGTTCTGTGAGAAATATTTCTTGAGAACTCCGAGAACAGCAAGGTTGGTTCTGCGGAAGATATTTTGTTTATTGAGTGTGAATGTGTTTAATAATAGAAGTTTCTGGGGTCAAGGGGGTGTATTGTAAGTGTCAGAATAGTACATGGTCTGTGTAACTTTTTTCCTTCTTGGTGTAGGGGGTTGTTTTAATGTTTGGTGTAAAGGGTTGTCTGATGAAAGTGATTTGCTGTAAAATTGGCAGCCTATCATGTCAAGATGGTCCTCTATAAAAATGATTTTTATTTCGGTTTGTAAGTGGTGGATGTGTGTGGAAGGGAGACAGAAAGTTGTTATTCTAAAAGCTTTGTTTTGAATGGCGTCTTAGTTTTGAATGTTGGATTGTGATATGGTGGGAACCCAAGCGGAAATGCATAGGCAGGGATTTTGCCGGGGCCGGGGCCGGGGCCGGTGCCGGGGCTGCTCCGACTGCGACGGTGGGTGCCGAGCTGGGCCAAGGCCGGTTAGCTAAAAATTAGAAATATATAAGTCAAACACTGGAAAGTCTTAAAACTTAGGGATGAAATTAAATATATTTCACTAATTAATAATTTAAATTATAAAAGGAATACATTCAATTAATTCAATTAAATAAATATTTTCGAAAGAAATTTTTAGAAAATAATTTGATTTTCTAGAAGAATGATGTATTATATATATGCATATATATATATATATATATATATATATATATATATATATATATTATATGTATATATTATTGGTATATGTATTATTATGGTTATTGTTATAGTTATTATATATTGCTATTGGCTACATACGGTTGGTTGGTTTATTTATTATGCAGGTATATATATTGGGTCGATATATATATGGTTGGTTGCTGGTTACAAGGCTGGCTGGCTGCTATTATATATATATATATATATAGAGATATATATATTTATATATATATATATATATATATTTTTTAAGAACTACTTTGTCGTAGAGTGATATATTTACTTTAGAGAAAGAAAAGCCCTTGGATTCTTTTTAGTATTATGCTTACTGTCACTTCATTTTTATTAAATGTACACAAATTAAAAACATTGTTAAAGACACTTTTTTTTTTTTAATGAAATAAATTTTAACATCACCTTTAAAAACATTCTCAAACCCCCAAACGAAAAAGAAAAATCTCCCCCAAAGCTGTATATATCACATCCTCTGCAATACTTGTAATAAAAACATATATAGGAATGAAACCATAGATTTTGCAAAGAAGAAAAAATCAACATACAGATGACCTGCACAAAGGACAGCATAAATTCAGCTTAACAAGTCATAGGCGTAACATAGGGGCCAACCTATCAATATCAACAATATAAAGATGATCAGAAATATCAATCACACGAACCATCGCAAAATTATGGAATCCTTTTGCATTTATAATTAGTAACAACTACAATAAGCATCCCGGTGAAGTTAAGATAGATTTTATACAAAATGAAAACATCAAAATATTTCAACAACACCATGAAGAAAATAACAGACCAACTGAAACACACTTGAACTGATGAAGATCAAGAAAGAAATCCAGTCCCTAGCCTGAAGAGGTCTCGCGTGTCGGGACGAAAATTAGCTTTCCTTTTTGAAATTTATTTCATTATTAAAAAGTGTCTTTAACAATGCTTTTAATTTGTGTACATTTAGTAATAAATGAAGTGACAGTAAAGCATATAAAAAAAAAAAAAAGAATCCAAGGGCTTCCTCCTAAAGTATATATATATATAGCAGTTGAGCAGGAGAAGGAGTGAAGGCTGCTGGAGTTACAGCGTGATATATATATATATATATATATATATATATATATATATATATATGTTATTACAATATGCTATAAAATATATATATATATATATATATATATATATATATTAATTTAATTAAATAAATAATTTGAAAAGAGATTTCGGAAAATATTTGATTTTCTTGAAGATATTTACTTTAAATTAGTAAATACATTAATATTTTAACAATTATATTTATTTCCTCTTCCGAGTTCGTTTGATATATCAAATTTCGAATATTTTTATGTTAAAAACTCGGAAAATATAATTTGCCTCAATTTTAATTTGAAATCATAGTAAATACCAAAAAAAAATTTGATTATATTTAGGTATGTTTATATATTTTGCATCAATTTATAACAAAGGAGTAATGGAATTAAAATATATTTTTTTATTTTGTTTGATTTAACCCTATTATTTAGTAAAATATAAATTTGGACAACTCCGGTAGAAAACCCCGGTTTTCCTGATTTTGGACCGTTACTCGCATTGACCGGCCAGCCCGGGGCCGGGGCCGGGGCCGGGGCCGGGGCCGGGGCCGGGGCTGCCGGGCCGGGGCCGGGGCCGGGGTCTCCCGGTCGGTCTAGTGGGAACCCAAGCGAAATGGACAGATTGCGATGCGGGCCAGTTCAGGCGGGCCGCGTGCTGCAGAACCGATTGAGTTGAATTTGAAGTATAGAAATGAATGTGGAATACACAGAGTATGGATCCAATATTGTACTCTCGAGGTTCTTATTTATTACCAGTTTAATCCTTAAGTTCTGAAAATAATGTCCTCAAGATGGCCCCATTATTAGCAACACACTGATGGAGCCGTTCTCTAAAGTTTTGAGCAGCACGTTCACACATATAGCTTGGTATTGCGTTGAAATCTTCAACAATTCGTTCCCTTAGCTCTGGTAGGGTGTGAGGGCGACTTTTAAACACCTTTTCTTTCAGATATCTCCACAGAAAGAAATCGCAAATGCTCAAATCAGGTGACCGTGCAGGCCACCCTACATCACCCCTCAGAGAGACCAGACGTCCGGGAAACATTCTTCCCAAAACAGTGAGTGAGTTTCGGGCTGTGTGAGCTGTAGCCTTATCTTGTTGGAACCACAAGTCCCCTAACCCCAAATCCTCAATCTCTTCCATTTTTGGATGCATGAAAGTGTTCAGCGCAGCATGGTGACATAACGCTCAGAATTTACGGTCACAGTCACTCCTTCCTCCTCAAAGAAGTATGGGCCTATAACACCAAACCGTGATATGGCATACCGTACCGTTAGTTTAGGTGAATGTAGTGGCCTTTCCTGGATAACTCGGGGGTTATTTAATGCCCAGTAGCGGAAATTTTGCTTATTGACAGCCCCACACAGGTGAAAATGTGACTCGTCGCTACTGAAGAAGGATGCCTCGGGAGGGATCTGTGCAAGCATTTGCGCACACAGCTCTCGGCGGTTTACATAATCTGTTTGCTTCAATTTCTGAGCCATCAGATGGAAATGTAAATCCATATGCAGAATCCTTCTCACGCTGCGGTCGGATATTCCCAAACCAACAGCATGCCGTCGAGCAGAACGTCGAGGCGACTGCACTACCGCTGCTCTTACTCACTCCACATTTTCTGGTGTTCTGATGGATCTGCGTCGGCCATGTGTATCTGTTCGTAGTGTACTACCAGTTGACTTTAATTGTCTAACCCAGGATCGAATTGTGTTCGCCTGAGGAACAGGATCGTTACGCGGAATGTTGAACCGTCTCCGAAAAGCTCTTTGCTTCGCGATCACAGAATTGTTGTTTTCATAAAACGCCCGCACGACAAAACCACGATGCACTCCCGTCCACACCATGTTCAATACTAAAATGGGAATGTCGGCGGAAGAGCACCACATTATCACCTCGAAGCTATTTGTTTTTCCTCTAGCTATATGCCCGGGCTTGGTATGGAATAATAGGTATTGTATGGTGCCGAGTCGATTTCCCCTATTGCCAAGCCGATCAGATTTTATAAGCTTTAGAACGTATCAACAGACGTTTTCCGTGGCCGGCTTACCCTTCGTCCAAAACATATGATGATAGGTGTCAAACAGGGGTCAAACGTCCCAAAAATGAGATTCCCGTGGTGACTTTCCCTAACGCAGGAATCCCCATGGCCCCAGCGGGAGGCCCCTTGTATGGTTTCAAATGCGGTCTAAAAGACGTACCTTAGCACTGAGCGTGTTAAAGAAATCGTATTCACTTCAAATTTGGTATTCACTATTCATACGAGTCAATCTCGCTGCAAACGCTGCTTCATGCCACTACGCCCAAGAGGAAAGGAAGGTGCTGGCCCCCAAAACCTTAAAATGGATTTAGAAGGCTGAAATTTGATGAGCGGATAGAATAGAATGAATGAAATAGAAAGCCTATGTTAAATTAAATGTTGGAGCATATGGGTCGGAGCTGGAGCTGTTGGAGGCGGACCCAGACTAGAATTCTGGCTCCATCCACATATTAGGACAAACGAGGTGTATATACCTATGTTTTCAATGGTGTAAAACTTATTTTTTGTGGGCTTCAGAAACCCTAGATGAGTTTGAAGACTTCCATGGAGGGCGGCACCCTTGATAAAAGAAGAAAATACAGAAGACGAAGGAAAAAGAAGAAGAAGGAAAATGAAGAAGTCTCATATGACGTACCAAATGAGTAACTGCAGGTATTACTACCGGTACCGATACGGAGCCGGTGCGGTGCCGAGATAGTAAGCATGTACTTAGCACCATAATATTGGTGTCCTTATATATGTTTTCAATCACATCCAGATGACATGAATAACATAGTTTCAGTGTTCTCAAAGGGGGCTAAGGTCTCCATTTGAGAGTGGAACGAATCCCAAAAAGGGGTTTTATCCTTAAAATAAAATTTTAAAGGGCTATAAGTTATTAAATACACACACACATATATATATATATATATATATATATAAACTTACACAGCGAAAGAGACACATCTGCTGGTTAAGGCTAGAGGAGAGATAGTTGCTGCTGCTGTTGCTACAAGGCTGGCTATATGCAGCAGCATATATACTATATATATATATATAAGGTGAAACTTAGCACAGTGAACTTAAGCAACACACTCTTATTCGGTCACTTTGGTTACCAAATGCTGAACAAAATATGAAACTCAACACAATTATGCACCACGGACTAAGAAAATATTATTCTACATTTATAGTTTTATTTTTACTTTGTTAAAAAGTTTGTAAAACATTTTGTTTTTAATAAAGTTTCAAGAAATTCTATTAAAAACATGTACTTTACGGACCCTAAAGCAGTAAAGTAGTAGCGCAAGCATTTAGACATCCAATTTTTCCCCTCGGCAATTCATGTCTTGCTCTATTGACTTACTGCTTTACATATCGTTTTACTGCTTTACGCCATATTTTTGGCATGCATTAAGTGTAAACATAACAAAAATAAGTTCTATGCATGAGCATGACATATAACTTATTAAAAACTTTATATGCTTTTACTAAATCTTTTTATTTTTTTAATGTTTATAACAAAAATATCAATTATTCACTTACATTTAAATTTTTCATACAACGTTAACACATAGAATAAGTTCCTTTGTACGATTACAACATAAATTTTTGGCTTTTAGCGTATCTAACATACGTTACGTATGAATAAATTGGTAACATTAACAAATTCATTGCTTAATATCTGTAAATAGCTAACATCACCTTACAAAACTTAAACTAAAGTTGTAAGAAATTCTATTAAAAACATGTACTTTACGGACCATAAAGCAGTAAAGCAGTAGCGCAAGCATCTAGACACCTAGTTATACCACTTGCCAATCCATGTCTTGCTCTATTGACTTACTGCTTTACACATCGTTCTACTGCTTTACGCCATATTTTTTGGCATGTATTAAGTGTAGGCATAACAAAAATAAGTTCTATACACGAACATGACATATAATTTATTAAAAACATTCTATGTTTTTACTCACGCTTTTTTATTCTTTTAATGTTTATAACAAAAATACCAATTATTCACTTACATTTATATTTTTCATTCAACGTTAACACATAGAATAAGTTCTTTTGTACGATTACAACATAAATTTTTAGCTTTTAGCGTATCTAACATACTTTACATATGAAAAAATTGGTGACATTAACAAAATTCAATGCTTAATATCTGTAAATAGCTAACGTCACCTTACAAAACTTAAACTATTTCTACTTTTCCAACATTTCTCTAACAAATCAGTGTTAATGTTACGTTTTCATAGTAATATTTAACAAAACTTAAAAAAAATTTAACATAATCTAGCATAACTATCACTCTGAACACCAAAGCTATAACATAAGTTTACTGTAAAAACAAAGCGATTCTGCCAAATCTTCGGTGCAACCTCAATACCCAAATTTCAATAGATTAGAATAAAACGCTATCACGAACAAGGAGGCGTCATTATATATCCAAATAACATACCAAGACCATGTCTAACATAGTAACGTAACTTAACACATCGTAACTAACATATGAATCTATAAATAATTACCAATGTCTCTCAAGGACCTAACAAGCAATTACTGTTAACATAAATTACATTCCCTACATAACAAAGTAACTTAGCATGTAAATCTTTACACTTCATAACCCATCAAGACTGAACATCATTACCATCATATCTAACATTTCCAAACTGCTAGAGCCTACCATAGATACTAACATTTGGAACTATGAATAAGACATTAACATTTGAAACTATGAATAAGTTCTCGACATTTCCCTAACATTGCATAACAAAACTCAACATAGCAATATTTTATTCAGTCATACCATCAACAGCTGAATCAGTATTATCTAACAAAATCCCTTAGCAAAGTATCCAACCTAACAAAGATGACAACAGTTGGGACTGTGAATGGATGCTACCTTCATCAAAGTGCCCTACATATCGAATATAGTATCATTTGAACTATGAATGAACGTTAAAACTTAAACACATCGTACTCATACCAACTTTTAAAATCTGTAAAACTAATTTCATATCACCTAAACTAAAAACATTATGCACAAAAACGAAGCTAACAAACATTAATAAGGAATAAGCTGTTGACATAACCACAGCTAAGAACTTAAGAACAGTAAAGTAACCAATATCACCTACAAAGCTTAACCCTACCTTATTAGTCAGTCACATCAAGACTAATTTACACTAACATATCTGTATTTATCAGAACTTATAAAAAATTTATTATAATGTAAATAAAATATCACACTGGTCGACGAATAAACTGTAACCATTAGCAAAGTTACCTTTGTGTCTACGTCAAATAAGCTATCATCACCCAAACAATACTCAACCTAGCCTTGCCTTTCATTCATATCTATACCATATCAAGGTTAATATAGCATTAACATTGTAATATTTAGCAAACACACAACAAAAATTTAGCATAACCTAACCAAGCTATAGCACTAACCAACGAATAAATGCTAACGTAACAAAGTTTTAGCGACACTAAAGCTAAAGTATTATAAACTGAACTAAGAACATGGCGAGTCATAACATACCTTACATACGAGTAAACTGTTTCATTAACAATGCTCTCTGTTTATCAAGGGAAAGTAATGCTAGCACTGCCCATCAAAATTTAACATATCTCCAATTTTCCACCAAATCTGTAACATACCAATGCTAATTTAGCATACTACAAGTGATTCAAGTCATATTTAAGTATCAACACGACTCTAACATTACATAAAATAAGTTCTCTTGAACGAACACAACTTAGATTTATTCTTTCAATGTTTATAACAAAAAAATAGCATATCTAACATGCCTTACATATGAATAAAATTGCTATCATTAAAAAAATCCCGTGAAGTTCCATTTGGGGTCACTCCAGAAGGGGTGTAAGCGGCCTTACCCTTCCGAAGGAGGGGTAAGGCCTCAGCCCAAAGGGATGAGGCCTTGGTTGTCGCTTACACCCCGCTTACATACACACACACACACACACACATATATATATATAGCAGGGCAGTATATATATAAGGTTGCTATATATGGTTGGTTATATATATATATATATATTACAAAGGTTATATATATATGGTATATATATATAAGTATATTATATATATGAAGCGCACAACGCGAGCAAGCCGTGATAAATGCGAAAACGGTTAAACACCCAAACGAATTGGGAACGAAGTACAATA
>JABUQX010146520.1:12500-22068 GCA_015478945.1 Trachelipus rathkii | reverse complement strand
TATATATATATGGAACAACAGACACTTCAACTAAGAAATCTTCACCAACTAAACATTTTTTTCCTCATTTCTTTTAATGTTCAAAGATAATTCGAATTGTTTGATTGAACTACTTATTTTTATTGTTATTGGCAAAAATTATAACAGAGACTTAAGCCAACAAAAATTCTTGCATAATTCTAAACAATTTAGGTAAGGGGTCTATAGGATTATATATATATATATATATATATATATATATATATATATATATATATATATATATTATATATATATATATATATATATATATATATATATATATATATGGTATATATATATATATATATATATATATATATATATATATATATATATATATACTTTAAATATATGAAAACCACTCAGTACTACCTACTCATTAAAATTTATTTAGCCCAAATAGAATAGCATCTGCCAGTTTCTCCTTCATTTTTCCTCTTTGGTCTGATTTTATAATGCGAAGAGCAGAAAAAGCAGTTCCACGTTAACTTGCGTTGGAGGTAGAGCAGTAACAGCAATTTCAGCTTCTTTGTACAATGTCTTGATATCAAAGTTAAGATAACTTCAACTTCATGAGAGCAAGAATTTACAAAGTTGGAAGATTGTGCAAGATTAGAAGGACCCTCACCCTTGCTTTAAATTAATCGACGTTTCTGACTAAGTCAATATCGGTGAAGCTTTTCATACTAATCTTCTAAACTTTCTGAAAATGACTCGAGAAGGTAGTAACGGAGATAGTTGTAATTTCATCACTTACAATATACTTAGATGTATCCTTCTTCTTGAACTTCCTGTAACCTTTTAATACAAAGGCCACATTGCAAAGTGTAGATTTAGCTTTTTGTTGTTGTTCTTCAGTTATAGTTACCCCAGACGTGACCTGAAGACAAACATATTGTATGAATATCATTGCCATGATATAACTCTTCAAAAATTATGGAGTTCTTTTTGTGATCCTCAGCCCAAAATATTATATGTCAAAGGTTGAATTGATAGAATATAAACCACTTAAAAACATAAGGTGCTAGTTAAAAATCTTCGAATTGCATTTTGTGATGTTGAAGTCGAAAGTCAATAAACTTACATGAAGTGATTGTGAGTCACAATTTATAACTTTGTCAGCTTAAAATTTTCCGACTCCGACTCAACCCACGACCTGACCTGACCTGACCTCTGAAGACACTGACCTGACTCCGCGACTCCGACTCGGACTCCACCCTCTTCAAAATTACCGACCTGACTCCGACTTTGAATCGTCTTCAAAACTACCGACCCCCGACTCCGCGACCCGACTCCGACTCCAACTCCGCAACCCTGCTTGCAACCACTGCAAAATGTGTTACCGCCGTTCTATCCTCCTCGCTATTCTTCAAGCAAGCAAGCAAGCAATTGAGAAAAAATATGAAGAGAACGTGAATGCAGTGTAAAATTAAAATATAAATCAACAGCGCGCAAAACCAAAATTAGTTAAAGTTCTCTTTAAAGTTAAATAAAATAATAAATAAAGTAAAATCTATCCAGTACCATTAAGCGCTATTAAGATTGACAAGTGTCGCTTTTTAAATATTTTATAAAAAGTGAAAAGTTTAAAGTATATTTAGGAATATGTAATAATGGTTGCCAAGCGTTGCTTTTTAAATAAATTTGTAATAATAAAGTTATAATATGTTTATTAAGTTCAATATGAAATAAATGTGTTTATTAATTTCAAATAAATGTAAAATTAATAAATAATAAATATAAAATGTTATTTTAGATAGGCAAATAAAATTGTATTTAAAGTGTCAATCATAATAAATGCCATTGAGTGCCAACTTTGAGATGAAGTTAAAAAAAATCGTGTCAAAAATTTACTCATATGAGAAAATAAATGGGAAAATGTGATAAAATTTTAATAGTATTTTAAAGATTTTGTTTATAAATAAAATTTATTTAGTGAGTTGCAAATTGATAAAAAAAAAATTAAAATCCTAATCATTTGTTTGGACAAGAACAATTAAGGTAAGTTGGAAGCGAAAAGCTCAGTTATCATAGGTCACTATATGCCCAATTCCTTTAGAATATTTTATTTTAAAGAATTTATATATACAGTTTTATCTAAAAGGGTAATAACATATGAATCTTATGAATATTGAAACAAAATGAATAAAAAGAAATTTAATAAAGTATTGATATAGTAGTATGGGCAGGCAGTATGTGTCAGTGTTAGATGACGTATGAGATGACGTCACTCCTAAATTTGTGAATGAAAAAGTCAGATTCTTAAAGGTTAAAGTATCTTTTAAATTTCGCAAAGGTATATATTTTAAAGGTTTGTCAAAATTTATTAAATGAATTGCAAAGTAAAAATAACAAAGGTTAATAATAAGTTGCTTTAATATATATATATATATATATATAAATATATATATATATATATATATATATATATATATATATATATATATATATATATATATATATATATATATATATATATATATATATATATATATATAATCAGTGGCGTTTCCTGATTTGAGGGATAGGTTATGTTATGTTAGTTTAGTTATATAAAGTAACCTATATATATATATATACATATATTATTATATATATATATATATATATATATTATATACATTATTATTATTATTGGTTATTATATTATTATTATTATATATATATATTATTATTATTATTATTATATTATTATTTATTTACATATATATATATTATATATTATTAATATTATTATTATAAAGATAAAGAATATATATATATATTATTATTATTATTATTACATATATATATTATATATATATATATTATTATTATATATATTATTATTACATATTATTAATCCTTTCTCCCACCAGTTTACAGACGATTGCATATTATTATTATATATATATATATTACATATATTATATTATTATTATACATATTATTATTACATATATATATTATGTTATTATTATATATATATTATTATTGAAAGAGGCGATATATACTATTCATTAATTACATTATTATTATTTCATATTATTATATATATATACATATATATATGGTATATTATTACATATTATTATTATATGTTATTATATATATATATATATATATATATATATATATATATATATATATATATATATTTATTTTATATATATATATATATATATATATATATATATATATATATATATATATATATATATATATATATATATATATATATATATATATATATATATATATATATATATATAAACTATAAAAATATATAAATAAAAGTCTCTGTCTTAAAACCATGTGCGAAATTAAAATAGCACCTTTTTAACTTATTTGAAGAATAGAAAACGAGAGCGAGATAGCGAGCGTGAAATAGCAAGGACTGAACGGGATATAGGCTGTTCGAATTTTTTAGCGCGCATGAAAAGCTTCCTTTTTGATACGGTAACTACTGTATAAAATAAGCTATTTGGAAGTTTAAGAGCATTTAATTTTTTAATATTTTATTGAATAATTGTGTACAAAATTATCTTCATTTGAAAAGATAAAATCATCCAAAGTTGCAGTAGAATAACTTATTTGCTTTTATAGGGTAAGCACACTTAGGACCTATGGAGGAAACACCTGTATATATATATATATATATATATATATATATATATATATATATATATATATATATATATATATATATATATATATATATATATATATATATATATATATATATATATATATATATATATATATATATCTATATATATATATATATATATATATTTGCTTGAAACGCACAAGAGTTGAGAACGACGACAAAATTCCAAAGCAAAATTAGAAAGTTGTAATATGTCGCTAAATTGCAATTTTTCCTGAAATATTTCTTTAAGATATTTCTTTAAAGATATTTCTTTAAGTAAAGCAAACTTATTAAAGTTTATATGTATTAAATAGAAAGATAATAAAAATATGAGTATCAAATAAATAAACAGGTAATTTTATTTTTTAATTATAAGAAAGATTTTGTAGAAAAGAATACAGTAAGAAATACTAAAACTTAAAGTTAAATTTAAGTCATACCTCTAAAATGGTTTTCTATAGGCTAAAAGAAAACTCAATGTAAAAAAAATTGGGATACTTATATAATTTGAGATCAAGTAAAAAGTTAGCAAAATTTTTTTTATTTGTTTTTAAATATAATTGAAGATTTTTATATATATATATATATATATATATATATATATATACCAAAAATTTATAAATAAATGTTATATATATATATATATATATATATATATTATACATATATATATATTATTATATATATATTATATATTATATATATATATATATAGTATATATATATATACAGTATATGGTTCGTCCATAGCACTGCGGAACCACAGCCCCCCAAAAAAAAAATTTGAACCTAAGCCAATAACTACTCAAACACATTTGTTATTTCCTGTAACTCTCTTTATATATATATATATATATATATATATATATATATATATATATATATATATATATATATATATATATATATATAGTATATATATATATATATATATATATATATATATATATATATATATATATATATATATGTACTCTTCTCTGTCGAACAATTTATTCCATAGAAAATAATGGGAACTTCAAAAATCTTTTGTTCCGAAAATAGCTCTATACCGTATATTTTTACTTATGTAATCCGAGCGAGATGTGTCACCGTGATCGTAGCTTATAAAAGGTAAGCTGGAACAAAAAGTGAATTTGTTCTTGCCTGATATTTTTTTCTTTTTTGAACTTCACATTTATCCTCTTTAAGTTTCGATCATTTTTGTAATTTTAACTGATCGTTTTTCAAAACATTTCATTCTCGCATTAATGTAATTATATATATATATATATATATATATATATATATATACATATATATAGCAGTTATATATATATATATATATATATATATATATATATATATATATAGTATATATATATATATATATATATATATATATATATATATATATATATGAGAAAGTATATATGATATATATATATATTAGTTTAAGTGGTATGCTAAAATAAAACTACAATAGCTACTGGGAAAAGAAATACATTGCTAAATGCTAACTAATTTTTAGGGTAAATGTAAGAAAGGAAAAAAACTGAAAAACTATTTAGCTACAGGAAAAGAACAATTTCTTTGGGAATCCTGGTAAATTTTTTGTTGTAAAAACAAAAAAAAAATAATATAAAAAAATTATTGTTAATAATTATAGTGTCATATGTAAGTTTCTATTTAGAGACCTCTTTTATATATACCTGTTAAATAAATAGACTCTCTATTAAATTTAGTTTTTTGTTTTTTAACTAAGGAATACCCAAGGGTATACCGCACCGATCGCAGGAGTCGGGGTCTCTCGGCCTTCCGTTTGGTATTTGGGTGTCGCGGGGTTCCTCCTGCCCTCTCTACGGGCATGGAAAACGTCCCCCAAAGCCCCCGTCGGCTAGAGTAGGCCCCATTGCCGTAATACCTTTATAAATAATATATTTATATATATATATATATATATGTTATATTATATATATATTATTATATATATATATATATATATATATATATATATATACATTTCTGTATAGATATATATATACATATATATATATATATATACTATTTCCCCTGCTCTAGTTTCCAAAAAAAAAAAATAGCCAATTTTTGTTTAATTTTTTTATATATATTTTAATAAGTAAAATTTTTACAAGGATTCCAAAATGTATTCTTCCATGTAGCTATTGTAGTTTTTGGAGATATGATTTTTTCCGCATCAAGATTTTACCAGGATTTCAAATATGTATTTTCCTGTAGCTATTATATTTTTGAGATATGGATTGTGGCTCTTCTAGAGGCTGGCCTATATATATATGAGAGAAAGAGTATATATATATATGGTATATATATATATATATATATATATATATATATATATATATATATATATATATATATATATATATATGTATATATATATATATATATATATATATATATATATTTATATATTTATATATATATATATATACATATTACATATTATTATATTATTATACATATTACATACATAAACATATGTTGTATATATTATATTACATATATTATATATATATATATATTATTGATATATATATATGTAATGTTATACATATATATATATTTTTATATTACATATATATATATATATATATATATATATGTTATTATTGTCTGTTATATATATATATATATATATATATTATTATATTACATATTACATTTCATATTGTTACATATTGGCTATATATATTATTACATATATATATATATTATTACTATATATGTTATTATATATATATATACATATATATATTGAAGAATATATATATTACATACATATTACATATATTATATATAAGATATATATTATATATACATATATATGATATATATATACATACAGCTAAGCTAACCCCTATCATATATATATATATATGGTATAGAGGTAGGTATATATATATATATATATATATATATATATATATATATATATATATATATATATATATATATGTATATTATACTAGGGGGCACATTACTCCCCCTAAATCTTGGTGAAATAAAAAAAATGAACCTTATATATTTGACAGACGACGTTTTAAAGGTTTATTAGTAGAAAACTGAAAAGATATTACATAATCGATAGATAATGAAGTAGTAATTATGAATTACCAACGTATTATAAACCTACATTTTTAAAGAGTTTTGGATGTGTTTTCGTTTTCATGTTGACTTGAAATCAACTAGCTGTGTGCAAATATCTGTTTTGCGTCAAAGCAAATTTATAATTATATATATATATATATATATATATATATATATATATATATATATAGAATATATATATTTTTATATATATATATATATATATATATATATATATATATATATATATATATATGATATATATATATATATATATATATATATATATATGTATATATATATATATATATATATATATATATATATATATATATATATATATATATATATATATATATATATATATATATATATATATATATATATATATATATATATATATATATATATATGAATAGAATATATGGATTTTTACTATGCAAAGATGACTTTAAAAGCGTCCCAAATTCTACAGACAAAGAAATTAGAAGAGAAAATAAAGAATCGTTAAACGATTATAAAAATAATGTTGACATACAATTAATTGAGGACAAATAAAAAGAAATAAAAATAAAACCAAAAACTGGTGAAACAAAGTTAAATATCACAGTTACAGAAGAAACTACTGCAGCAGTGGACGTTCATATGCAAGATGAGAAGAATAAACTACAAACTGAGTTTGAGATAAAATCAGGAATAAAAGACATAGAAGCAAAAGGCATACCTTCTAAAAAGAATTTTTCAATGAGTATTCTTAGTAGTACGAATTCTATTAAAGAAAACATTGATAATATTGAGAAGAATGAGTACATAAAGGTGGATTTTAAAAGTAATCAGCATTCACTTTTTGAAAAAACTATTGAGAAAGAAGGTGTTTTAAATGCTTCTAAAACTAAAAATGAAAAATTAGAAGTTCCTGTAAATAAGAACGTTTTTAAAGGTATTCTCTCGCAAAATGAGTGCAATTTAACCACTAATAACGTATTGACCAATTCTGATGTTAAAATAAAGATAGAAACAAGAGGCATAGAGGTGAAATATATGAAAGAAATTAGTATAACGACAAACACTCTTAGTAGAGCGAATTGTACGGATTTTAATGAAGTAAGAAAAAAAATGCGTACATAAATGCGAATTTTAAAAGTAATTTGCCTCAGTCTTGCCAAAAATCATTTTAAAGAAAGATTTAGAAACCATATCCAAAGCTTTTAAAGTCAAAACTAAAACAGCGAATTTTATTGAAGATAATGATATGAGAAACCAAATGGATTTCTCAGAAAAGTTTCAATTCAAAGTAAATTGGGAAACACTCTCGGGAGAGAATATCCCCAAAAAAGGTAAAAGACAGTTGTCTTTAAAAAAAAGTCAGAAAAGACAAAATTAAGAAATAAAATAAAGAGAAAAGTGATTTCTTTTAAAAGGGTAAAGAAATTGTTTTTAAAACAAAGCAAAACAGAACCTCTTAATAAAGAGAGAAGAAATAAGGTTCAAAGAAGTTACAAAAAACTTGAAAACTAAGTACTTTGTAAAACAAAGTTGAGAAAAAGACAAGGAAACGAAAGTATTTTTCACAAAAAGAAATTCTACTATCAAAATAAAGAATAATCAAAAAAGGTGCACAAGCGTTCCAAACATGGAGGGAAACAAGGTAAAAATAAAATACAAGATAAAATCTTGAAACATACTAATTTGTTTAAAGAAAGTGTAAAGAAGGATAGAATTAGATTCTATATTTCAATAGCGCAAAGGAAGTTGCGTTTAGGTTTTATATTTGAATATGTGTAAGGGAATTTTGAGAATATTTTTGACCATGATGAAATAAACTTTCATAAATTTATGGGTAAAAGGAAAAAAAAAATTAAATTTTTTTCTTTGTTTTTCTTATTATATAGAATTGAAAAGTTAAAAAATATTTAACATTTCAATGAGAAAGGAAGTGTTAAATGCTGCATTGTAGAAAGCAACGATAGCGCAAGCGTGAAACTGAGGCATAGCATGAAGAAGTTCCTCCCAGCACTTGTAATGTGTCGAGAATAACAACAAGTAGTGTAAATAAAATGAAGCTTGCAATAAAACCGCCATTAATAATTAAAGATTGATAGAGCCATTAAAAAGCCCATTAAATCATGTAAAAAGACATTTTGTTTTATATAATTGATTTACTAATAAATGTATTTCGATTTAATGAATATTTTGTATTGTAAAATAATTGAAGGTCTATTATATATTAAGTTTTAATTTTAGTCATTTTTTTGTATATTACATTATTGTTTTTATTGTTTAAATGAACAAATATTAAGAATTTTGAATAATATTAAAATTCTCAATCACATAGTACATTAATAATAATAATAATAATAATACTAATGACACAATAATAATAATAATAATAATAATAATAATAATAATAAATCTCATTATATATGTTTATATATATATATATATATATATATATATATTAGTTATATATATATACATAGTATAGTATAGTATAGTATATATATATATATATATATATAGTAATTTTATATATATATATATATATATATATATATATATATATATATATATATATATATATATATTATTTCCGTATATAGTTTTACCAGGGTTTTTCCATATATATATATATATATATATATAGTTAAGATATATAAGGTTATATATATATATATATATAGCATATATATATATATATATATATATTATAATCAGGTCTAAGTACATTTTTTCAAGTACAAGTACAAGTACAAGTACCTAGAATTGTCTGGTACAAGTAAAAGTACAAGTACTCTAGAATCCTGGTTC
>JABUQX010146520.1:0-5000 GCA_015478945.1 Trachelipus rathkii | reverse complement strand
CCAACCACTCTCCTGTCCAATTGTGATCTATTGATCTATTGATTCAAGTCATATTTTTTACTAAAATTGTAATGTTTTACATACCCTAAAGCAGTAAATCAGTAAATCAAACCACCATCCCGCCACCCTCCTGTCCATCCTTGATCTATTGATCTATTGATTCAAGTCACATTTCGAGTATCATTTTGGATAAACATAACATAAAAACAAATTCTTTATACAAAGATCAATCAATATATGTTGACGTAACAAAGTTTTCCACATTAATAAAGCTTACTTAGCATCATCTGAACTATGAATATAACCCACAACGACAAACCTAACACATCTTAAACAAGAATAAACGGTTAACGTTAACAAAGTTTCACACTTAACAACAGTAAAGTAACTAACATAACATCCAAAAACATAACTTATTCACACTTTGTCAAGCATATATCTAACATAACAATGTTAATTTTACATTAACATGGTAATATTTAACAAAAATTTACCATAACCTTGTGTAATTATCATACAGACCAGCGAAAGTATGCTAACGTAACAAAGTTTTCCCATTAATAAAACCAACATAGCATTACCAGAACTAAGAATATAATATACAGCGACAAACCTGACACATCTTAAGCAAGAATAAACTGCTAACATTAACAAAGGTCCAAACTTATCAACAGTAAAAGTAACTAACAAGGCATGCAAAAACATAATCCATTCGCACTTTATCAAACATATCTCCAACATGACAATGTTAATTTTACATTAACATAGTAATATTTAACAAAAAATTTAGCATAACCTTACCTAACCATCATAATACCTAATGAGTAAAGACAAACAAGGTAAAGTTTTACCCTCTGTAAAGCTAAACTATGAACATAACATACTTAACACACAACAAACAACCGAATAAACAGCTATCATTAACAACTTAGTTAATAAAGCGAACATACGAGGGAAGTAAAACAAGTTTTCATTTTTTATAACATATAATTTTCATTGAAAAGAGCGTTATATAAATACATAAAAACATAAGTTTATTTTAAATATATTAATTCATCTAATCAGAGAACATAGGATTCAAATTGGGTACGTTCTATATATCTCTCTAAAGATTCAACATCCTTTAAAAGGATGTAAGTATAAATGCCTTCAGCAACACTAAACCATTTTCGGCATATTTTGATTCAGCAGCACTCATTCTCTCATACAAGAGAGAAGTAAACTCATCCAAGCTGATAGTTATTAACGCACTCCTGTATACTGCATTATATGGGGAAACCACATGTTTCGGTGTAAATATCATAGATTACACCATGTGCTATTTGTATTAAGTCCTCAAGTATGTCAACATCGTTAAGATGCGATGTTAATTCGTTTTTTATTTTAAGCAATGCTGTAATATTTTCAGATGTTCGAACTGTGAAACCTATACACGTACGCCAGAAGGTCGCACAATCGATGGGTTTCCAGTAGTTGCGTACATCAAGGGTTTTAATATCGTCAAGCGACGAGAACACAACGTATATTCTATTAGAACCACGTACGCTGTCTTTCCAGTTAGATATTTCACTATGCGTCGAAGGGGTGTAAGCGGGCATTACCCCTCCGAAGGAGGGGCCTCAGCCCGAAGGGGGTTGAGTCTAAAGCCCGCTTTATTACCTCTTTCAACCCTCTCAGAATTCACATCCTTTCGTGCGCATCCTGGGTTTTCTCTCGGAAGGTAATGTGTTGCTTTAGATACTCTTGGTTAATGAAAACTGTTTATTCGTAAGTTAGGTACGTTATGTTAAATATTACTATGACAATGTGAAAATAACACTGAATTTTGTTAGAGAAATGGATTGAGTTTTTGGTAAGATATTACTGTGTTAACTGACGATGATGTGTTAGAAACGTGAGCCTAGGTTAAGTTTTAAGTATCTTTAAGCTTGTCGTGGTCGAGTAGTAACACGCTTGGCATACCGTTCGCGAGGGCCCGATCTAATCCTGGTAAGTAAAGAATCACTCAAGGAGGAGTTAATTTATCTATACAAATTGAACTGCGGTTTAATTGCAGTATTTTACATCTATACAAATTATGCCCGATTTAGAGTGGTCTCCTTACATGGGTCCTGTGTTACCTTTGACCCGAGTGCAAGCGTAGATGCGTGGCTGAGGTATCTGTCCTGCCATAGGCGGTCCTTATTCCTATTGAATAGAGCATTCTTTCATAGGTTTAAGTCGCGTATCTTTTTAGCTTGTCGTGGTCGAGTGGTAACACGCTTGGCATACCGTTCGCGAGGGCCCGGGATCTAATCCTGGTAAGTGAAGAATCACCCAAGGAGTTATTTTATCTATACAAATTGAACTGCGGTTTAATTGCAGTATTTACATCTATACAAATTATACTCCGATCTAGAGTGGTTTCCTTACATGGGTCCTGTGTTACCTTTGACCCGAGTGCAAGCGGAGATGCGTGGCTGAGGTATCTGTCCTGCCATAGGCGGTCCTTATTCCTATTGAATAGAGCACTCTTTCATAGGTTTAAGTCGCGTATCTTTTTAGCTTGTCGGTCGAATGGTAACACGCTTGGCATACCGTTCGTGAGGGCTCGGGATCTAATCCTGGTAAGTGAAGAATCACTCAAGGAGTTATTTTATCTATACAAATTGAACTGCGGTTTAATTGCAGTATTTACATCTATATATATATATATATATATATATATATATATATATATATATATATATATATATATATATATATATATATATATATATATATATATATATATATATAATATATATATATATATATATATATATATATATATATATGCAACAAGGGAATATTTCCGTAATGATGCAATTATTATTATTAAACTTGTTGGAATAAAAGGTGTCTTAATTAAATCGGAGAGTTATTTTTGCTAATCATTATAGGTTATCGCGTATGCACAGTATGCGAATTCCTCATGAACCTCCGAATTTTCAATAAAACGTGTAGTTTCGATGCTGAAATTGCATTTTATGGCAGAAGTTATGTAGTTTTCATTGAGACCGTCATCCAGATCAAAAACGTTGTTTGCTGGCAATCCCCGCGGTAAGATATTTGCAGATACCAATAGTTAGTTGTAATACGTTCAGAAAAGGCTGAATGGGGGTACAAACCCCCATATAAATCCTCCATGAAGAGCATATCACATTTATGTGTAATATTTAATATTACATTTGCTACTATTGTCAACCAACTAAATTATAAATTTCGAAGGTAATATGACACACTACTCTGTTGGGATCTGTATTCCAGTATAATCGTACAACAGTCAGCGGAGCACTTACGAATGTATAATTGTGTGTCTTAGCACTTAGCACAGCTATTTAACTGTAACATCCGATAACACTATGCCTAATAATATGTATACAACCCAGAAACTGACGGATATGGTTGAGGCGTTTATTCTTGAAGGCAAGAATGCCCACAGAGCTACGGAGGTGTATGGACGGAGATATCCAGATCGTTTGGAGCCGCATCCCACTATAATGTACAGATTGTACACAGGTTTTCAAGAATAAGGTTCGACCAACTGACCATCTCGCCACCCAAGTCAACCTCCCACTCGTACCCCTGACATGGAGTTTGACGTTCTATTGTATACCACGGAGCACCCAACAACTTACTTACGGCAGACAGAAACGGTACGGTGCATTCTACATATGTACAACATTTTTCATTACAGAGCACACATTGTGCATGGTCTGCATCCCGGCGATCCCGGACGTTGGTTGTAGTTCGTAGTCCAAATGTGTTCCATGTTTGACAATAAACTTGACGGGCAGCTCCGTATTTTGTGGATGGATGAGGCCAGGTTTACCAATATTGGCACGATTAATGGGTGGAATTATCGGTACTGGACCGAGGAAAACACCGCATATCACCTACAGCACGCGACACCAGGCAGTTTACTCCATAAATGTGTAGTGTGAACTGCTAGATAATATGCTGATCGCCGGACATTTACCATAGAAACTTAGATAGCGAATGGAATTAAGAATTTCTGGACACTACTTTGTCAGACCTTCCTCGTGACGTACCATTACAGACACGTCAGAATTTGTACTACCAGCATGAAGGATGCCCAGCACATACAGCAAGGGCTGTGCAACATCATCTAAACGTAACACACCCCGGTAGGTGGATAGGAACATTGGGTCCTATTCCGTGGCCTCCTAGATCACCAGACCTTACTCAACTGGAGTATTACCTGTGGGGCTACCTGAAGAACCGTGTCTATGGTGGGGTACACAACACCGGTAGCATCAGTTAATGACCTCATAAGTCGAATCACTCACGCTTGTCCGATAGTCGACTCCAAAAATATCACATTGGCAACATGACAAGGGTGGACCAGACAGGCTGAACTTTGCGTATGGAATAAGAACAGACATTTCGAGCACCGCGTATAATGTATACATGCATATACGATGAAGAATGTACTACATAAATCAGATGGTGCTACAGGAAAGGATTTAATACTATACCAAATAATACATGTATGGACTGTAAATAAACGGATGTGTTATAGAGTTATAAATCATTTCTATATCAACCATAACTGTTCATCGTAACTAACTATTAATAGTACCTAATATAAACGTACGCTGTATATGGGGGTTTCGGCCCTCATTCACCATGTTCTAAACCTATTACAACTAACATTTGTTGGTAACTATTACGGCAGCAGCACGTATTTTTCCGCGTGTATTGAGAGTTAACTACCATTTGAATCGAGATGACTGTCTCTATGAACCCTAAATAATTTCTGCCATAAAATGCAATTTAATTACACTGGTCAACAATGATTTTGGAACTAAAACGGGAATAGGTGTTCTATGTAGGTATAGTTGTCCTGAATGCGATGATGTAGTCGAAAATGAGGTATCACGTCACAATTGTCTGTTATGAGTCATTACTGAGTCAGCTTGAACACGAAAAATCGTGAAAATATATAATGTTCTCGC
>JABUQX010146519.1:25000-27355 GCA_015478945.1 Trachelipus rathkii | reverse complement strand
CTTGTGAATTAGCTGTAAGAAAATAAAACTTGTAAAGAATAAACCATTTCTCAATCAACCTTAAAGAAGTGGTTCTAAGCACCCAGCTTCAATATATATATATATATATATATATATATATATATATATATATATATATATATATATATATATATATATATATATATATATATATATATATATATATATATATTTCTTTGATTTATATATATATATATATATATATATATATATATATATATATATATATATACATACATACATACATTTCTGCCCCTGGCCCACCTTATTGGAGGGGCCACACCGCCTCCAGAAAGCCGGTCACAGGTCAAGAATAGAAGTTACAGTAAAGGTGGTACGGGGAGCGTCGAGGGCGGGGCACTCCAGAAGGAAGTGCTCCATTGTGTCCGGGGATATACGACATCTAGTGCAGATGGGGGATATAACGTTGTCAAGTTTGAATCTGAATTTATATTGCATAAGATTTGGGTGGTGGCCTGATCTGCACCGGGCGAGGTTAATTTGGTTTCTTCTGGACAGTGATTCTTCTGTAGGGGAGATGTTTGGGGATGGGGTGTTTAGTAGATTGTTATTGGGGCGATTTTGTAGATATGTGTTAGTTAATTGTGTATGGATGTGAGAGAGCCAAGACCTATTTGGGGGTGGGGGAGGAATGTTGTTGTAGATGTCATTATAAAGTTTGGCTGGTGAGGAGGGGGGGATTTTAGTCTGTGTCGGGGGGTTGGAGAGTATTTGGTGGCATGGATGGGTTGGATTGAGTGTTTTCTGGAAGAATTGTGTCCCTACCATCTTCAAGTGGGTAGGGATGGGAAGGATGTGTGTCTCGTCATGTAAATGCTGGATGGGGGTTGTTTTAGTACATCCAGTGATTATTCTAAGGGCAGTGTTTTGTGTAACTTGCAATTTATTTAGGTTGGATTGTGATAGTGCTGAGAACCATGCGGGGGAGGCATAGTTTATATTAGTTCTGAGGAGTTGTTTGTAGATTGTGGTAAGGGTGTGTTTTCTGTCGCTGAAGTTGTGTTGGGAGAGAGTTCGGAGGGTGTTTAGTTTCCGTTGGGTTGAGGAAGTAATTTGGTCGATGTGGGGGGAGAAAGTCATATGTGTGTCGTAAGTGAGTCCTAATATTTTGGGGGTTTTGTTTAGGGGGAGGGGGTTGTTGTTCAAGTAGACTATTGGGTGGAATGAGGATTGGTGGCGGTCAGTGGTTAGGAGGGTAATGGAGGATTTAAGGGGGGAAGCTGTCATTCTATTGTTGAGTAGCCAAGTTTCTAATAATTGTAGGTATTCTTGGGTGTGTTGGTGGGTGGCTGTGTTTACAAGTGGATGTTGGGAAATGAGACTGATGTCATCTGCGTAAGTAATTAGTTTGGTGGATTGGTTGGTAGGGGTGGGCAGATCTGCTGTAAAGAGATTGAAGAGGAATGGAGAGAGAATGGCGCCCTGTGGTACGCCGTTTTGCAGTTTGATGGAGTGTGAGAGGGTGTTTTTATGGAGGACTTTGGCATATCTATTGGTAAGGAAATTTGAAAGCCACTTTTTATCATTGTTTTCTAGGGGGGATTGAAGAATTTTTTGTATAAGGATATATGTGGGGACAGTGTCAAAGGCTTTGTTAATATCGATGGCTGTAAGTATGGATCTGTGTGATGGGGATTGGTTGAAGCCATTAATTATGTGTTGTGTGAGGGAGGTGAGGGCTGTTGTTGTTGAATGATTGCCTTTGAATCCATGTTGGAATTCTGGGAGGGTGATGTGTGGGGATATTTTTTTTAATATTAGTTTCTCCAGCAGTTTGCTGATGGTGGAGAGAAGAGAGATTGGGCGATAGGAGGATGGGGAATTGGGGTCTTTTTTAGGTTTCAATTTTGGGATAATGAATGCTTGTTTCCAGATTGGGGGTATATAATTGAGTTTCCAGGATTTGTTAAAGATTTCTGTGATGAGGAGAATTGCTATATATATCTATGTATTTCAGGTGGAAGTTTGAGATTGAGTCTGGTCCTGTTGCTGGTGAATTTTTAAGGGTTTTGATTGTCTCTGATATCATGTTGGTTGTAAAAGGAGGTGGAGGGTTGTGATCTGAGGGAAGTTTTTTGAGTTGTTTTTTTGTTACTCTATTAATGAGGAGAGTAGGTTTACGGGAGATATTAGCGTAGTGTTTTGCGAGGCTGTCTGCTTGTTGTTTTGGGGAAGGGAGGGAGTTGTCGGGCAAGGATGGGGATTCGTGTGAGGGAGGGGGGTTGTTTTGTGAGTTGTTTAGTTTTTTGATAACCTGCCAGGTTTTCTTATTATCTATGCGTGAGATGTTGTTTTGTAGGTATTCTGTAAACT
>JABUQX010146519.1:0-17500 GCA_015478945.1 Trachelipus rathkii | reverse complement strand
CTAGCAACTACCTTAAATCTAAATAAAAGGAAAAAAATATATATTTAAAAGTTAAAACTCAAAAATATTCTGGTGATTTCATTTGTATTATTTGTTTTCTATGTTTAGAATTAAGAACGTTACTTTTCTGCTTAACGTGCTCTTCATCTGCTAGGAAATACTTTATGTATTCAAGTATTCATGGACCATAAATGTGATAGTTTCTAATCCCATACTCACAACGCAAAGAGCGATAACCATATTTTTTTATCAGCTGTTTACATGTCAAGTGCTAGGCTAACTCTATACGCCTATTTTTGTAGGTGAAAGTGTTTATTAATGCAGTGTAATAGATATGCTATAAGTTAATTATTTACGATCAGCAGCATAAGTTCATTAAGTATAGAAGATTATTACAATTTTATGTCACATAATTACAAATTTAAGATCTCGTAGCACTTTAAAATGATTCCTCAGAGTGATGCTGTTCATATTTTATCTGCTGTGCGAACTCCTATTGGTAAGGAAAGTTAAAATCTTGAAAGTTATATACCGGTATATATATATATATATATATATATATATATATATATATATATATATATATATATATATATATATATATATATATATATATATATATATATATATATATATATATATATAGTAATTGTCTAGTTTACGTCTCTAACTTGGTATTTAATTGTTATTCACATTATAAACTTATAAATTTGTTATTGAAAATTCAAAATAGAGTGCAGGAAAGGCAAATTCAATAAATTTAAATTTAGTTAAAGTATTGGTAATAGTAGAGCAGAGGGGTGTCACCCTGATTATTATGAAAATCACAGGACATACTCTAAAAAAAATAATAATGAAGAATAGTGAGAACGAAAATCGGCAGTCTCTTAAGGAAAAAAAGTTACAGCCTCTCAAAGTTGTTAAGACTCGCATAGACTTTTCATTTTTGATCCATCAAGATTAGGTCTCATTTCAGGCCCTCTTGTTCAGGTTAAGATAAGTTTTGTTAAGTATACATTGAGAAAATCTATGTATACTTAACAAATCTTATCATAACCTGAACTAGGTTGACCCTAAAACGAGCATGAGGCCCACTAATATTTTTTATAAGAAAGCCTATAGGAAAATTTTAAACTTTGAGAGGCTGTAACTTTTTTTCCTAAAGACTCAAATCATTTTCATTTTTTTTAAGCTTCATTATTATTTTTTTACAGTATATACAGTATATATCCTATGATTTTAAAAAAAAAAATTATTTTTTTTAATAAGAAAATCCTATGAGAATTTTAATAACTTTGAGAGGCTATAACTTTTTTTCCTAAAGTGACCACAGATTTTCATTTTCACTATTCTTCGTTATTATTTTTTTTTTTTAGAGTATATCCTGTGATTTTCATAAAAATCTGGGTGACACCCTTCTGCTCAACTATTGCCATTAAAAATCCATTTATAAAATCATTAAGCTAGGCCATCTTGACTGATCCAGCCTCGTTTCATAAAAAAATAGTCCGAAGTAAATATCGGAAAATAAATCAGTTATCAAATTTGTTATCAAAAGTATATTTGATGTGAAGCAATATTTTATGTTTCTTTTATTTTTCAATTTTTTAGAATATATATATATATATATATATATATATATAGCAGATAGTTATATATATATATATATATATATATATATATAAATATATATATATATATATATATAGATATATATATATATATAAAGTATAAAATCTTATGAAAAATATTAATTATTTTTAAAGGAATAGTAGGTAATAGTTCAGTTTGAGGTAATGTTATCAGATATCGATTGTTTTTTCCGATAATCGTAGTTATCGGATATTGTTGTAACCCCATAAGTATAGTTTGTTCGGCAAATTTACATTAAATAATTTTTCAAATGAAATATTTGTTTATAGTTACGTATATATTAACTTTTCTTAAATGTGTTATTTAAAATTTTCAAAATTTTTGAAAAATTAAATAAAATTCAAACATTTGAATATGTATATGGCACCTGTATATAAGGTTATATACATGAAGAGGCGCAGCAGCAGCAGCAGCAGGTGCGGCGTTACTAAGGCGCGGCGCATATTGGTTATAAGATATATAAGGCGCGTTGGTTATATATATATACGGTGCGATGTATATACATACAGCAGTTAGTTATAAGGCGGTCGTGATTTTTACGCCACTGGGACCGGTAGCCCTACAGTAAAAACAAATTGTGTATTTGAATCAGCAGAAATTTCTGGCGATGGTATCTAAGTTGCTTTATTCGTCTAAAATACTTTAAAAATTATTCTTCAATAGCAGGTCGGAGGAACCCCCTGCGACACCAAAGACCAGATCAAAAGAGCGGCCTCTGGAGACATCCCGGGAGGATTGTCTCACACCACGTGGGAGGCCGAGAGACCCACTCCTGCCATCTTTGCGGTTTACCCTATGGTATTCCTTTTAGTTAAAAAGAATAATTTTACTCTCCAAAACACTTAGGTTTGACTACCTAAAGGAATACCATAAGGTAAACCGCAAAGATGTACAGAGTCGAGGTCTCTCGGCCTCCCGGGTGTGGACGACGGGGGGACTAACCCCCCCCTCCGGGGATGGTCTCCTCGAACCCCCGCTCTTGGTCTTGGGTGTCGCGGGGTTCCTCCGATCATCTCCTTATCTCTGTACCCCTCTTCTGTCCCTCTGCTGCTCGAGTCCCTAAATGGGGTAAATAATTTTTAAAATATTTTCTTGACGAATAAGCCAAAAAAAAAAAAAAAAAAAAAATCAATCCCATCCTTAGAATTTCCGCTGATTCCAAATATATAATTTGTTTTAATGTAGGAGCTGCGTCCCTTGTTACATACTGTGAGCATTAAAAATTCGACTATATATATATATATATATATATATAGCAGTTAGTGTTATATATATATATATATATATATATATATATATATATATATATATATATATATATATATATATAAAAACTATATATATACACAATATATATATATATATATATATATATACAACACTTATTGTGGACACAAATAATAAATATTTACGTCGAAATAAACTAAAAAATTAAATAAAATGAATTTGAAAATAAATTAATTTGAAACACATTTGAATTTCAACTGAAAGACTACTTTATCTTCTTTAAGCAGCTTCACAAATTTTTCATTTAAATATATTAAAGCAGTATTAGAATTTAGTTGTATCGTGGTTGTATCTTCAACATGGCCTCTGGGTCAAGTGCAGTTGCTGTTACCGATATTTGTTCTTTATGTGAACATACTTTAAACTCTTTTCTTTTGCTATGTGAAAGTAGTGTCAATTTAAATAATTTTCTGGGTAATAGTTCGGATATATATATATATATATATATATATGAAATAAAAGTTTGTTTATAAATATATATATATATATATATATATATATATATATATATATATATATATATATATAAGTGTAATAAAAGTGTGTAAATATGGCACATTGTTTATTTGAAAACACTTGGCAACGTTGTATGGTGGGAATATTAAAAAAATCGATTATCTTTTCTAAAATATCGATATCTGACATTACCTTAAAGCCAACTATTACCTATATATATAATATTAAATATAGCAATTGTGTGTTCTGAGTGATGAACTTTTGACAAAAAGTATATGCTGGATATATATATAAAACAGAGAAAGAAAGAGAAAGAGCAGTATATATATATATATATATATATATATATATATATATATATATATATAGTATATATATATATTATATAGTTACATATTATTACATATATTATTATACGGTATATATATATATATATATATATTATATATATATATATTATTATATATTACATATATATAAGGTTGGTTATATATATATATTAAGATATATTATTATATATATTATTATATATATATTATATATATATTACATATATATATATATACATGATATATATTATTATATTGTTATATGTATATATATTATACATATATTATATACATATATATACATATATATATGTATGGTTATATATATATATATATATATATATATATATATATATATATATATATATATATATGATTTGAGGATGCTGAACTTGTAACTGCTAGTACTGGTAGGTTTTAATGCAATTGTAGATATATTTTGAAATACTTAATGAAATTGGTGTATTATAGTACCATACAATATATTATTGGGCTATTGGTTGAACAATACACATATAATAATACTTAGTATAATTATATTATATATTAATATAATAATATTTAATATAATATATATTAGGTATATAAATAAAAAAGGTTTTATTTTGGATTATATATATATATATTACAGCAGTTGGTTATTGGGCTATTAGATATACATATTATTATGTTGGCTAGTTATTATTATTACATATATTGGTTATGAAAGAAAGAAGGGATTTTTAAAGTTGTAATTAAGTTATTATACATATATATATATATATATATATATATATTATACATATATTGTATTAGTATAAGAGTTAGTTGAAGATATTGTTCTTATAGATATATATATATATATATATATATATATATATATGTATATTAAAATAAAAAATATATTATATATATATCATATATATATGAATTGTGTCCAGATTTATTAATATAAAAGTAATGATAATGTAAATCAAATATATATTTTATAACTTCTTTATACTAAATATCTATTCATTTTCATAAATTTTACAGGATCACTTAATGGTACATTATCGTCTCTAAAAGCACATGAACTAGGAAGTCAAGTTATAAGAGAAGCTGTTGTTAGGTCATCTATAGCTCCTGAAGATGTTTCAGAAGTTATAATAGGTCAAGTAAGTTCTTAATATGGATTTGACATTTTTTAGTTTTATTCTCTATGCATAATAGCTTTTAATTTATGAGATTGAAAATTAAAAAAAAAAAAAAAAAAAAATGTGATTGTTTATTGACAATTTCAGAGTTAGATTAAGAGTTTTGAATTATCATTATCTTCCTTGAATTGATGACATCACTAGACATCTTGTATTCTCTCAGTACATCCTAAATGTCATTTATTCAGTTTTGTCATCAAAATTTTTAATTTTAAGCAGATTGAGTTACTTTCAGCTACAATTACTTGCTTTTAAATAAATTTAAAACATTAAGTAGCAACACTGAATGTCGACAATGGCTTAATTATTTTCAAGTTGGCAATCCTTTCAACCTGTTTAACTTTTAAAGTTCAGACTTGTTAATGATATTAATCAAATGAATTAGTAGTTTAGTTATCTTCAAATCCAACCTCATATATATTTATATACCGTATATATATATATATATAATATATATATTATCATATATATTAAGAGAAAGATTATATATATATATATATATATATATAAAATATATATATATATATATATATATATATATATATATATTATATATATATATATATATATATATATATATATATATATATATATATATATATATATATATCAACAGAAGCTTTCAAATCCATCAGTAGTAGTTTTCTTAACTTATTTCATTTTAAAAGTTTGGATAAAAACAAACATGATATTATTGTCCATTACATCATCATTCAACTTTTGAATATTTACTTTATAACTATGCAAGAAATCTAAAATTTACATTCATATTTCCATTCATCTTGAACCTAATTAATAAAATAATAAAACATTTTAAGCTAAAAATCTATAAATTTAATCAATATTTATTGTGATTATTAATTATATATTGGTGAAGTAACTTTCATTCAATCGTGGATGAAGAGTCATCAAAAAATTATGATTCCTTCAAGAATATTTCAGGTTATTATTAAGAAATTTTTTTATTCATTTAATTTTATAGTGATATAAGATTAAATGTATGATTAGATGAAAAGGTGGTACCCAAGTCATGTCCTTAATTATATATCCTCTTCCTCTTATTTCTCATTGCACATTTAAATTGTTTTACCATTCTCATGTGGAATCGCTGTTTGTCAAAGAGTGATGTATTTTAATAAAAAATCTTGGCAAACTTTGCCAAAAGGCCAGAAAATAATTTTAAAATATCATAAAAATTTCTAAGAAAAGAAATGAATGTTCAGTGAAATAAAAAAATTTAAAATGTAAATGTTACTAAACTGTCTCTACAAATTATAACATATTCACGACCATTCAAATAGTCAGTGGGTTAAAAACGCTCAGGTTACATGGACAGAATAGTAGGTAATGAAACTGAAGAAATAAAAGAAATCTTAGTGAAATATCGTTATTGTGTGCGACCCATCATTCATGCTCACTCATATTAACACCTTAACTTTACATTCTTTTTTACATTCGTATTTTAGAAAATGAGGCAAATAAAAGTTGTTAAAAATATACAAAAAATTAAAGTGTTCTCAAAAAGATCTTTGACTTAGTATATGAGTGATGTGAATGGTTTGTTTCATGTGATGCAGAACTGTCACATGAAATGAACTAATGGTCAGGGGTATGCACAAAAAAAATGATCTATCATTCCAACTTGCAATTATTAATTATTCATAATTATTAATTTGCAAGCTTAAATTTTGACTTAATCGTATTTAACTACTGTATATTTCATTAATCCCATGTCAAATGCATTACTCATTCTATACTCTAGTCCATAGATTTATACCCTGATGATTTCTTTTATAGGCATTAACAGCAGCACAAGGTCAAAACCCAGCGAGACAAGCAGCATTAGGGGCAGGTCTTCCATATACGATTCCAGCATATTCTGTTAATATGGTTTGTGGATCTGGCCTAAGGTATGGAAATCATTAACCACTTGTTATTGTACATAAAACTCTTTAAGTACCACAGCAATAAAAAAGTTATTACTTTTCTTTCTTCATTTGTCAGTTATAATCAATGATTTAATAATATTTAATTAAAAATAAAAAAATTCATCATTGATATATATATATATATATATATATATATATATATATATATATATATATATATATATATATATATATATATATATATTATATATATTATATATATATATATATATATATATATATATATATATATATATATATAAAAAATATATCATATTTGTATATATATATATATAAATATATATATATATGTATATATATGATCCTGCTCAGGGGAAACTGCTAAGTTACTTACTTTACTTTGTCTCCCCCCACTCCCCTCCTACATGAAACGGGCCACCTCGAGATATTGTGCCACCACAGGAGGGTGGGCCCAGAGATCCGTTAGAAATAACATGTTGAAGTTGTGTCTGATGTCCGTCAAAGCACAGCAATCTAGCAAGATATGTTTCATGTCATGATTAGTCTTTGGGGGGGAAGAGTGCTTTATTGATTCTAAATTTGTATTCTTGAAGAAAGGGAGATTGTGCCCAGTGCGGAGGTGGGACAGCGTTTCATGGGTTTGACGGTCCAAAAGTTTGTCCCATAGTTGATATTTCAGGTGGACGTTTTTAAAGTATAGTGTTATATGGATATGCGGAGATCGTCCTTAGAGTTAATTGTGTGTGTGAATATGTTTAGTAATTAATGGAAGTAACTGGAGGGGGGGGAGGATGTGTTTTGTAAATGTTAAAATGGTAATGCGGATGTGGCTGTTTTTCTTCTAGGTGTGGAGGTTGTTGTTGTATTGTTTGATTAAGGGTGGTGATTTATTGAGTGATTTCCTGTAAAATTTACAACCTCTAAAGTCAAGATAGGCTTTTAAAGGAAGAATTTTTATTTCATTTAGTAGATGATGAATGAATGTGGAGGGAAGGTAGCCTGTTATTATCCTGAGAGCTTTATTTTGCACGGTTTCTAATTTCTTAATGTTGTATCGTGATATTGTGGGAGCCCAAGGAGCTGATGCATATATTAGGAAGGGGCGGCTGTATTGTCTGTATACTATCGAGAGAATTTAATATGCCCATATTTGTTCCAGTTAGTGTTTTCATTGCATTTAAATTATGCGTGGCTCTTGAAGTGATATTGTTGATGTGAAGGGTGAATGTAATACGAATGTCAAAGTTCAAACCTTGGATGATGGGTTGTTTTGCTGAGAAGGAGTCTATTATTTGATAAGAATATTGCTGGTTTAGTGTTAGCTTTTCTTTTATCTGTGGTGAGTAAGGTACTAGTGGATTTTGGAGGTGATGCAGCCATTCTTCCAGTTGTTTTATATATTTTTTGCAGTTCTCTGCAGGCTATATTTATAGAAGAAAATTGAGCTGTGATTTTTAGATCATCAGCATAACTATTAATTTTTATGGAGGGGGAAGTGGGATGAGGGAGGTCATGCATTAAATTTTAAATAATTTATATGAAAGGGAGTAGTGGTGTCCTTGGATAACTTCAGTTGTGCGATTGGATAGGAAATTTGTTATGTTATTGTCTTTGATGGTTATGTTTGTACTTAAGACTCTGCCTATTAAGAGGTGACAGGGGACTGTATCAAATGCTTTGTTGATATCGATTGTAACAAGGAGAGTATGTCGAGGGGGGAGGGGTTGAAATCTCTGCATGAGAATGTGTTGGGTTAGATCAGTTAGTAGTGCGGTAGTAGAATGTTTTTGTCAAAAATCATGTTGTGAGTTTGATAGAGTGATAAGGGAGGAAATTCTAAGGAGGATTAATTTTTCAAGCACTGTACGAAGCCGTTTTAGGTGGTTTGTTTGATTTTAAAATTGGTGTTGTATGTGCATGCTTCGAAAAAGGTGGTAGAATGTTGGTTTGCCATGCAACATTAAATATTTGTATAAGGGCGTGGTAGCATTGGTACCTAGATGTTTGAGGTGAATATTGAATATACGGTCGGGTCCTACTGTTTGTGAGTTTTTAAGGTTTTTAATAATGTTGAATACATTTAGGGGAGTGAATGGAGGGGCTTCTTGGTTGGTTTTCAACCAAGTTGCTAACACTCCTTCCGAAAAGACTAATCTTATTTTTCATCTAATTCCACCTTGGACGATTCCAGCGCCCCTCCTCCTACTCCTTTCAGGTGTCCGATGTCTCCACCTGTCATTGCTCATGATCAGGAACATGGGATCCTGAATTCTTTGAACGTCAGGAAGCCTAGCTGCCCGGATGGTATTCCTCCGTGTTTTGGGGGTGTGTGCTTCTGAGCTGGTGTCTATCCCCATTCAACTCTACTCTCTGTGCCTTAATACTAATGCTTTTCCTCATCAATGCTGGAAGCGCGCATATGTTCATCCAATATCGAAAAAAGTTAACCCCTCTCATCCTTCTAACTATCATCATATAGCCTAGCTTGTATTCTTTCTAAAATTTTTGAAACTCTCCTTAATTATTATATCTTGGATCACCTGGAATCTCATTCCCTTCTTTTCTAGCATCATCATCAGTATGGATTTCTTGAAGCCTGGTGTCAATTATGACATACTTTTTCTTATCTTACTGATTCATGTTCTTCTGGCCTTGCAGGACTATGGGAGTCTTGTGTGGTGGCGCTTCACATATCGAAAGCTTTGGGTATGGCACGCATCGCTACTTTCGAAGCTCCCTTCCTTTGGGTTTCCTCCTTTTTATTTACTCATGTCTAAATTTCTTTCAGATCGTTGCACTTCAGCTCTTGTTGATGGAGTGACATCTTCCTCTTTTCCTATTAATTGTGGTGTTCCTCAAAGTTCTGTTCTATCTCCAACTTTATTCCTACTTTTTATCAATGATCTTCTTAGCAGAACTTCTAACTCTGTTCACTCTTATGGTGATCATTCAACTCTCCATTCTTCCACTCATTTCAAATCTATTTCCCCGTTTGAATCTAGAGTGCCCTCTGTCTACAGCATTCCGATTCAGCCTCCGGATCTGGACGGGATTCTGGTGGGGTCACGTGGCCTATTGTGAAAGTCAACTCTTTAAAAACTCAACTTCTTTACATCTCCGTCTCATAAACACCTCCCAACTTTCCTATCTCCTTCGACGGCACTAACGTTTCACCTGTTAACAACATAAATTCTTGTACTGAACATAAACAACAAATTGTCTTTAAAATCTCATATCGCAATGGTTGCCAAAGTGACCTCAAAAAAGCTGGGGATTCTGTTCAGACTGTGTGAATTTTTTTCTTTTGCTCAGTTACTCCAGTTATATAAGGATCTTATCCGCCATTGTATGGAGTACTGTTCTCACATTTTGGATTGACTACGGTTCCACCCTTCTTTTGGATAGGGTTGAGGCTAAGAGACTATTGTCCCACTATCTTTTTTTTATAGATATTATAACGGCAGGTGCGCGAGGGAGCTGACCTCTCGCATTCCTCCACCACTGCGTCGCCCTCATAGCCCAAGAGGTGTTACCCCCTCACATGAATATTGTGAGAGTATTGGAGACTCAAGGCTCGTTCTGTGTGGTGCCTCCCTCTTTCCAGCCACATCTGTTCTGTGGATATCCTTGCCTTCATTTGGTTTTCTGCTGTATTCAATTTTCCTCTCTTTAGACCCATTTTTGCGCCCACTTGAGGTAAGGGATTATGTGGGTTTACTTTTCTTTTGTTTTTTTTTTTGCCTCATTCTTGCCTTCTTGGAAAGGACCCTGCCCTTGAGTGGCGGTGTATATATATATATATCATACACACGTTATGGTATATATATATATATATATATATATATAGGTGTATATATATATATATATATATATATATATATATATATATATATATATATATATATATATATATATATATATATATATATATATATATATATATATATATATTACTAGTGAAATGATCAAGAGCGGGAGGCGAGATGGTGATTGATTGATTTGGAAGTTGTGTGTAATAAAGCGTTTATGGAGGGTATAGTTCTGGGGGATTGGAGGAGAACAGGTAATAGTACCCCTAGTATAAGGGTAAGGGGAAGTAGTGGGGAACTGTGAAATTATAGGGGAATAAGTTTATTGAGTGTTGTAGGGGAAGGTAATGTGCTGGTATTTTGTCGAAAGAGTGTCGAGTGACTGAGGGACTGATTGTGAAGAACAAGGTGTTTAGGAGTGGTAGAGGATGTGTGGATCAAATCTTATACTTTGAAACAAATGATTGAGAAAATGAGGGAGAAGAAGAATAAATTGTATTTAGGTTTTATGGATTTGCAACAGGCGTATGATAGAGTTAATAGGGAAGCGTTATGGCAGGTGTTAGTGATATATGGTGCAGGTAGGCTTCTGAATGGAATCAAAAGTATGTATGACGATAGTGAAGTGTGTGTAAGAAATAAATGAAGTCAATGGTGATTATTTAGGATTACTAGCGGAGTAAGACAGGGTTGTGCTATGTTCTTCTTGGTTATTCAATTTTGTATATGGATGGGGTTATGAAAGAATTTGAGTTGGGGTGGCAGGGGGTGTTAGGAATGGTGGGAGAATGGAGCTGAGTGGAGGGTGCCCAAATGCTATATGCATGTGGATGATTTGGTTCTGTGGCGAATCTGAAGAGAGTTTGAGAGTGATTGGATAGAGAGATTTGGCAGGGTGTGTGAAAGGAGGGGCTTGAAAGTGAAACCGTGGATAAGAGTAAGGTTATGGTTGTGAGTGAGACTCAGTGTGAAGTTACGTTAGATGGTGAGCAGCTGTGAAAAGTGTCTGGAGTTTAAATATTTAGGGTAAGAGTTGGATGAGAACGAATGATGCAGAGAGTGGTAGGAAAGTTGTGAATGGCAGGAAGGTGGCTGGTGCACTAAAATCGTTGGTGAAATGCAAAGGGACTAAGTCTTGAGTGTGCTAGGTCTTACATGAGGGTATGGTACATGTTGTTACTCAGGTGTTATTGTATGGTAGCAGACCATGGTCTGGAATAAGAAGTATAGATCTAAAGTTCAATGTGTTCAGATGGACAATCTTAGGGTGTGCTAGGTGTGAGAAGAATTGATAAAGAGAGGAATGAACGTATTAGAGAGTGTGGTGTGGAGAAAGAGGCAAATGAGAGAATAAATGAAAGTATGTTGAGATGGTTTGGTCATGTGGAAAGGGGGATGAATGATAGCCGGTTGGTTAAGCGGATGTATAGTGGTGAGTGTAAGAACCGACCGGCTGGGAGACCGGAAGAGAAAGTGGATTGAGTCGGTGAACGAACAAATGTCTGAAGGAGAGAATGTGAGTTTGGCAGAGGCGAGAATAAAGGTGCATGATAGAGAATGGCGGGGTTGAGAATAAAGGTTGTGGCCCACCTGGGCCAGGGATGAACCCTTACATTGACGTGATTTACCATAGTGAGGGTCCGTCGCGGTCCCATGATGCTTTAGGGTGGAAAAACTCTTCTGTCTGTGACGAGCTCTCACTAATTAATGGTACAGGGGGCGGTAAGGCTGGGCTGACGTTTGTCGCGTTCTGCTTTTCCTTTCCGATGCTTGTACAGCACCTACCCCCAATTTAGCAAAGAGGAAGGTGAAGAGAAAGAGAGAGAGAGAATATATATATATATATATATATATATATATATATATATATATATATATATAGTAGTATATATATATATATATATATATATATATATATATATATATATATATATATATATATATATATATATATATATATATATTATAGGTCTGTTGTCCTTGGATATCAGTCTATAAAATGTGGTGATGCTTCAGTAATAATTTCTGGAGGGCAGGAAAGCATGAGTCAGGCTCCTCATGCTTGTTTTGTTCGTAAAGGTGTTAAGATGGGACCAGCAACTTTTATAGATACCATGACACATGATGGATTGACAGATGCCTTTAATAATTATCATATGGGAATAACAGGTACTCAACATCTTGAATATTCATTGACAGTTAATAATAAAGTCAATGTTGCTTGAATGCTAAAGTTCTTTTTTAGTTTTTTCTTTTACTTTCATTCTATCACAGAATGGGTTCTTGCTTTGTCAGTGGAACAAGCATCTTCCTTTATCTAACCGTTAAACACTTGAGTTATTATTATTCATTTACAGCTGAAAATTTGGCAAAGCAATGGAATGTATCAAGAGAAGAGCAAGACATATTTGCTGTAAAATCCCAACAGAAGACCGAGGCAGCAATGAAAAATAATGATTTTAAGCAAGAAATTCTACCTATTGTTGTTCAGTCCAGGAATGGTTCTAAAGTTGTATCTGAAGATGAATTTCCTCGTCATGGTTGTACTCTAGAAACAATTTCAAAATTGAATCCCTGTTTCCTTAAAGTTAGTACCAAATTTTAGAGTTTAATAGATAATAAGCTTGACCTCTTTCATTTTTATCTGATATGTTGGTGTTAAGCGTATTAAGTTTTCAATTCATTTAGTATTAATAGTCATTCACTTTATACATATTCAGTTGGCCTGTGTATAAAGTTTACATTTCCTATAAATATTAATTTTCTTGTGGACATATTTGCTCTATGATTTATATAATTGTTTGTCATTTGTCAGTGAGTTTGATAAAACTTTGTGCTTTTATACATTTGTGCTTTCAGGATGGCACCGGAACTGTTACAGCTGGTAATTCGTCAGGTATCAATGATGGTGCTGCAGCTCTTGTTTTAGCAAGCGAAAGTGAAGTTAAGAATAGACATTTACAACCCATGTCAACAATTATTTCATGGGGTCAAGGCAGTGATCCTGCCATAATGGATATGGACCAGTACCTGTTAATGCGGTAGGTATAAAGCCCGGTGATTACTTATATTTTAATTTATATAAATCTTTTTAATTTATTAATGTTGTAGAAAATAACACGAATTAGATATATATATATATATATATATATATATATATATATATATATATATATATATATATATATATATATATATATATATATATATATATATATAAATAAAGAGTTATATATATATATATATACATATATATATATATATATGCAGATATATATGGTTATTATTATATATTATCTCTATCTCATCTCATCTCTATCTTTCCCCGAGACTGTAAGGCGCACAAGCATCGGAAAAGAAAAGCGTAGAAGAATGCGACACAAGTCGAAAAGAAAGCCCAGCCTTACCGCCCCCTCAATTCCTCTTAGTGTGAGAACTCGTCCCAGTCAGTCAGAAAATCTACCCTAGAGTTTCATGGGGACCTAGACGGACCCTCCCTATGGCATATCATCGTATGGTTCATCCCCTGCCCAGGTGGGCCAGTCCAACTCCCCTCACAAAATCCCACCATTCACCCTATTATGCACCTTATTCTCTTCTCTGCCAAACTCACATTTCTCCCTTCTACTCACATTCGTTTACTGACTCAATCCACTTTCTTTGCTCGGTCTCCCAGCCGGTCGATTCTCAACACACTCACCACTATACATCCGCTTAACCAACCGACTGTCATTCATCCTTTCCACATGACTAAACCATCTCAACGTACTCCTCTCTTGGCATTTATTCTCCTACGCACTCTCTTCTTCACACCATAACTCTCTACGTTCATTCCTCATTTGATCAATTTCTTTCTCACACACACACACACATATATATATATATATATATAATATATATATATATATATATATATATATATATATATATATATATATATATATATATATATATATATATATATATATATATATATATATATATATATATATATATATATATATATATATATATATATATATATATAAACAAAACCAACTACCCACTCAGAAAAACGTACACAAACTACAAAAAAGCGAACTGGATACAATTCACCAACTACCTATATAGAAAACAACATACATCCCGTAAATATCACAAATGCATCAACACTCAACAAAGCCATACAAAACTTCACTTCTCTAATCCAAAAAAGCAGCTAACAAATTCATTCCTAAAGGATACATAAAAAATACAACCCAGCACCTGAAATAGAACAACTAATCAAACAACGTAACTCTTTCAGAAAAATAACTCACCCACAATCACTTCAAATGACAACATAGATTAAATACACACTCTTCAAACAACTTCAAAACTTTCCTCACCAAGAACATCCAACACACGAATAACACTAGAATGTGGAAAACAATAAATATACTGAAAAACTCAACCACCCAACAAACATACACTCATGAATCCATGAAAAAACCCAACACACAAAACCCCCTATCCAACAAACAACAAGCAAACATTGTTGCAACTCACTTCGCAAAGCAGAGTCAAAAACCTACACATCATCAAAACAGGAAAATCATCAAAGCTCTCCAAGAAATAAAAACAACCACGGCTCAATTATTAGTCCTATAGAAATATTTAGAAACACAACAAAGACCCTCAAAAACTCACCTGCAACTGGCCCAGACAACATTTCAAACAAATACCTTAAAAACTAGAGAACACAGCTTTAACTTAATTACCACATATATACAATAGTTCCACCAGCCTAAATTTCATTCCTCCTATCTGGAAAAAATCTATCATACCCAAACTAAAACCAGGAAAAGACCCCTCTGACATTTCATCATATCGCCCAATTTCTCTATTATCAACACTATGCAAACCACTAGAAAACACCTAAAGAAAATAACTCCACACATCACCAAACACAAATTCCAACATGGCTTCTAACAGAAGCACTCAACCTTTACCGCACTCGTAAACATCATTCAAACAAAATCAACGGCCTAAACTCAAACCCACTCACAAAACAATAATCATAGCTATTGACATCAGCAAAGCCTTTGATACAGTACCTAAACATAACTTGATCCATAAAATAATAAAATCTAACATCCCCACCAATCTAAAGAAACGGATTTCCAATTCCCTATCAGGAAGAACAGCACAAATACAAACAAACAACACAAAATTCCGAACAGTAAACATGAATAACGGAGTACTCCAAGGCGCAATCCTATCCCTCATACTATTCATCCTATTCACAGCAGATATCCCACAACCACAAACAGACCTCACAAACATAGCAACCTACGCAGATGACATTACCATAGCCACTACACACCAGAACCTAAACACTGTCACAAACCTGACGCAACAATAAATCAATAAACTCCAAGCATGACTAACAGAAAACAGAATGTCCGCATCACCAAACAAATCATCAATCACTTTAATCGCCACCGACCGCCAACTTGGCACCACACACCCACAAGTCTACTTAAACAACATTGCCATACCCTTCAACAAAACTCCCAAAATCCTCGGAGTAACACTTGACACTCATCTTCTCTCCTTCACAAAACATAGACAACATAATTTCATCTGCAAATAAGAAACTGAACATGTAAGAACCATCGCTGGCACAGATTTCACAAACAACAAACAGACATCTACTACCATATACAAACATTACATTCGTCCGACTCAAAATACTCCTCTCCACCCTGGCACCCACTACTGACTAAAAGCAACATAAAGAAATCAAACAACACAAAACCAAGCACTAAGAATCATAACAGGATGCCAAATTACTACCCATAGACACACACCTGGACATGATAGGTACACAATTCTTTACCAAGACTCAAACTCCCCAACATCAATGCCACATTGCCCTCTCCAACCTCATCCACCACAGACTCAAATAACCTCCTTCTTCACCAGCTCTATACTACAAACAAATTCTGAACAATATATCACCTTCACCTAATATCACATCATACACCAAACAAATCCACACGGCACTAACAGAAAACTACTTAAGACGAAGACCACCAAACATTTTAAGCAAACACTCACCAGAAATATCACCAGAATTCAACTCCCTACCAAGAACTAGCCAAACATCCTTGGCCAAATTAAGATGCGGCCACCACCCTAACTTACAATATTACAAACACAGATTCAACCACAACCAAACCACTACAAATATCTGTTCAAACTGTAACCAGGTCCCGGAGGACACATCCCACTTTCTGCTTTCCTGTCTATCTAACTCTCAAGGCTCAACCCAGAGCTTTCTGGAACATTTCAATACTGGAAGATCTATGGAGGAGGCCGATTGCGACGGCGGGGTATTTGGACTCGGTATGGCCTCTCCGATAAATGGGTGGTCAGGGGTGAGAAAGTAGAAAAATATATAATATTTATTTTATTTAAATATTTTTTATTTCTATTTAATTTTTATTTATTTTATTTTTATTTTTATTTTTATTATTATTTTTATTATTTTTATTAATAAATAAATATCTTTTATTATAATAATAATAATAATAATAATAATAATAATAATAAAAATAATTTAATAATAATAATAATAATAATAATAATAAAATAATAATAAATAATAATAATAATAATAATAATAATAATATTAATAATAATAATAATAATAATAATAATAATAATAATAATAATAATAATAATAATAATAATAATAATAATAATAATAATAATAATAATAATAATAATAATAATATTAATGATAATGACGATAATAATAATAATAATACGAAGGGCGCATCGAAAAACGCGAAAGCGTTTTTGTACGATAAATGCGAACGTATAAACACCAAATTCCAAACTGAACGAAGTACAAC
>JABUQX010146518.1:50000-52500 GCA_015478945.1 Trachelipus rathkii | reverse complement strand
TGTAAGTAAATCTGTGTGAGTGTAAGTAAATCTGCGTGTGTAAGTAAATCTGTGTGTGAGTGTAAGTAAATCTGTGTGTGTGTGTGTGTGTGTGTGTGTGTGTGTGTGTGTGTGTGTGTGTGTGTGTGTGTGTGTGTGTGTGTATGTGTGTGTTTATGTGTGCTCTAAATAATAATAACAATAGGCATGAAGTAAATAACACTAAGTATAATAATAAAAATAAAAATAAATAATAAAAATAATAAAAATAATAATAAAAATAAATAAAAATAATAATAAAATAAATAAAAAGTATTAAAACAAAATAAAAAACATAATGTTAATAAATATATGAGTTAAAGCAGTAAAACATATGAGTTAAAGCAGTAAAGCAGAAAGTTAAAACAGTAAAGCAGAAAGTTAAAGCAGTAAAGCAGAAAGTTAAAGCAGTAAAGCAGAAAGTTAAAGCAGTAAAGCAGTAAAACAAGAGCATGCTAATCCCTTAGGTGTTAGGTAACACCTCTATTGATTTACTGATTTACTGCTTTAAGGTATGTAATGTATGTGAGTTAAAGCAGTAAAGCAGTGAGTTAAAGCAGTAAAGCAGTAAAACAAAAGCATACTAATCCCTTGTTGCTATGTAACACCTCTATTGATTTACTGATTTACTGCTTTAAGGTATGTAATGTATGTGAGTTAAGTGAGTTAAAGCAGTAAAGCAGTGAGTTAAAGCAGTAAAGCAGAAAGTTAAAGCAGTAAAGCAGTAAAACAAAAGCATACTAATCCCTTGTTGCTATGTAACACCTCTATTGATTTACTGATTTACTGTTTTAAGGTATGTAATGTTAATAAATATGTGAGTTAAAGCAGTAAAACATGTGAGTTAAAGCAGTAAAGCAGTGAGTTAAAGCAGTAAAGCAGTAAAACAAAAGCATACTAATCCCTTAGGTGTTAGGTAACACCTCTATTGATTTACTGATTTACTGCTTTAAGGTATGTAAAGTTAATGTTTTTAATAAAATTTCGTACAATTGTAGTAAAATAAAATGATTATATATCAGACACTCTGGATTTTTTCTTCTTACATACAAATTTTAAAAATTTATAAATTAAAAAGTATTAAGTAAAAAGTATTAAGTAAAAAATGTTTTTAATAAAAATGTTTAAGTATGAAATATAGATGGTATCAAAGATGACGTCATCAAAGATGAGTCATCAAAGTTGAACCTTCAAAGTTGAGGCATAATGCTGAGGCATTAATGATGAGGCATTATGATGGAGCATCAAAGTTGAGGCATCAAAGTTGAGGGATCAAAATATCGATTGTGTGGTATGGCGGCCAAAGTGTATCTGTGTGTGGGTGTGAGTGTAAGTGTATTTGGTTTAATGTAAGTGTCTATGGAGAGTGTAAGCGCTTATAAGTGTCATAGTGTGTATAAGTGTCATAGTGAATGTGTGTATAAGTGTATGTGTGTGGGTGTGTGTGTGTGCAAGTAATATATATATAGGCTATAAGTGATAGAAAAAGACTAACTCATAGTAGGAAGCATCCTAGCAGCATGTAATATACACCAATCGATTCCTCATACCTTATAACCTAGGGGTAGACACCCATATTAGGGCTATTCTAGGCTCAGGGGAGGCTAGAAAAGGCTTGAAAAAAGTGGCACTCAGTTGGCACTATGTGGCACTCACTTGGCACTATGTGGCACTCACTTGGCACTCATTGGCACTCACTTGGCACTCATTGGCACTCATTGGCACTCACTTGGCACTCACCTGGCACTCACCTGGCACTCATCTAATACTCATAGAACACTAATAGAACATCCCTAGATACTTCTTACGGTGATTGGGAACCATCAAAGCCATCAAGTTAGCGTGGGTCAAAATTGACCCATGGTATATGGCAAGACCGAAATATCATGGTCAAACAAGGTTAAGACATCAAAAAAGGGCTAAGTCCCTAAAGGAAGGACAAAAAATTACCGTGGGTCAAAATTGACCCATGGTATATGGCAAGGTTAAAGCCGAAATATCATGGTCAAACAAGGTAAAGACATCAAAAATAGGGCTAAGCACCTAAAGGAAGCCCAAAAATTACCGTGGGCCAAAAATGACCCATGGTATATGGCAAGGTTAAAACCGAAATATCATGGTCAAACAAGGCAAAGACATCAAAAAAATAGGGCTAAACCCCTAAAGGAAGATAAAAATTACCGTGGGCAAAAATTGACCCATGGAATACCAAAGGGTTGATCGAAAATTAGGGTGGGTCAAAAAATGACCCATGGAAGAAAAGGGTTGGTCGAAAATTAGGGTGGGTCAAAATTGACCCATGGAAGACCAAAGGGTAGGCAAAAATTAGGGTGGGTCAAAATTGACCCATGGAAGACCAAAGGGGTGGTCAAATGGAAGACCAAAGGGTAGCCAAAAATTAACGTGGGCCAAAAATGACCCACGGAGGATCAAAGGGTAGCCAAAAATTAACATGGGTCAAAATTGACCCATGGAAGATCAA
>JABUQX010146518.1:25000-45000 GCA_015478945.1 Trachelipus rathkii | reverse complement strand
AAAATACGCTAACGCGACAAAGATTCCACATCTATAAAGCTAACATATCATACCCTGACCTAAGAATATAAAATACAACGACAAAACCTAATATACCTTATTCATGAATAATTCGTAACATTAACAAAAGTTCCATACTTAACAACAGTAAAGTAACTACCGTTGCATACAAATAACCATCATAACATATCATCATTATTTTCGCATTAATATGGTAATATTTATCATCACCGTACCTAATTATCATACTGATCAATGAATATTTGCCAACGTAACAAAGTTTTTGCCTTAACAAAGCTAACATATCATAGTTTGAACCAAGAATATAACATACAAAGAAAAACCTAACACAGCTTAAGCAGAATAAACTGCTAATGATTAACAAAGGGATGCACCCTGCCGGGCTCGCGGCGTTACGAGCGACGCAGCCCAGAACGAACAGGTACGAAGCTGATGCGGTAAATATTCATTTAACAAATCAGTATAGCGATGTGTATGTTTATTTATTTTCAATTTCATTTCTTTAAAACTTTTTGTTTTTAAAAAACTTTTTATTTTTAATTTTTTCTTTAAAATTTTTTGTTTAAAAACTTTTTTTTTTTAATTTCATTTCTTTAAAACTTTTTGTTTTTAAAAAACTTTTATTTATTTTAATTTTATTTCTTTAAAACTTTTTGTTTTTAAAAACTTTTATTTTTAATTTTATTTCTTTAAAACTTTTGTTTTTACTAAAATTTTATACTTTCATGTTTATAACGTAAAAAAATTTGTGTTTTTACATACCTTGTAAATCAGTAAATCAGTAAATCAATCCACCCTTCCTACCCTCCTGCCAACCCTGATCTATTGAGGTATTGATCTATTGATCTATTGATCTATTGATCTGTTGACTCCAGTCATATTTCGAGTATCATTTTGGATAAACGTAGCATAAAAATGTTCTTTTTTATACTAGCCCCCGAATATATGTTGACATAAAGTTTTCACATCAATAAAGCTAACATAACATAACCTGATGTAAGAATATAATGTATAACATCAAACCTAACATACCTTAAACACGAATAAACAGTCAACATTAACAAAATACCATACTTAACAACAGGAAAGTAACTGATGTTGCATACAGACCGTACCCTATTCACACTTTTTTTCAAACATATCTCTAACATATCACTGTTATTTTACATTAACATAGTAACATTTAACAAAAATTTATCTTAACCTAACCTAATTATCATACTGTCCGACGAACATATGCTAACGGAACAAAGTTTTCACATCAATAAAGCTAACATATAACCTGAACTAGGAATATAATATACACCCCCCAAATCTAACACATCTTAAACACGAATAAATAGTTAACATTAACAAAGTTTCATACTTAACAACAGTAAAGTAACTAACATTGCATACAGAACGTATCCTATTCACACTTTTTTTAAACATATCTCTAAAATATCACTGTTATTTTTACATTAACATAGTAACATTTAACAATAAGTTACCATATCTTATCCTAATTATCATACAGGTCAACAAATATATGGTGACGTAACAAAGTTTTCACATCAATAAAAGCTAACATCATATCCTGAACTAAGAATATAACGCACAATGACAAAACCTAACATACCTTACGATCGAATAAATAGCTAACATTAACAAAGTTCCATACTTAACAACGCTAAACTAACTAACAATACCCTACAGAACGAACATGTACGAAGCTGATGTGATTCCTGTTTCACTAGAGTTATCAGATACAAGTCGAGAAATTGTTCAAACTCCTCCCACTTTTCGAAACATTACGCAATACCTATGATTCTTGTTTGGTTCGTTTTCGAAACATTAAGCTATACATTTGATTCTTGTTTGTCACACGGTCGACATAACAAATTTATTAAAAACATTTTATGTTTTTGTTAATGTCTTTATGTTTTTATAACAACTCTAAAAACTTTTATTTTTAATTTTATTTCTTTAAAACTTTTGTTTTTGTTTTTTTTTTTTTTTTTTAAATTTTAATTTTTAATTTTATTTCGTTAAACTTTTTTGTTTTTACTAAAAATTTTATTCTTTTTATTTTTATAACGTAAAAATTTGTGTTTTTACATACCCAAAAGCAGTAAATCAGTAAATCAACCCATCCACCCTACTCTCCTCATCGTCTCCTACCCTCCCATGATCTAACGATCTATCGATCTATTGATCTAAAACATAAAGTCATTAGCAAACATAACATAAAAACGTTCTTTATACACTGATCAACGAATATATGCTAACATAACAAAGTTTTCATATTAATAAAAACCAACATAGCATCATCCGGTCTAAGAATATAATGTACAACAATAAACCTAACATACCTTAAACATGAATAAACTGCTAACATTAACAAAGTTCCATACTTAACAACAGTAAAGTAACTAACATGGCATACAAAAAACGTAACCTATGCATACTTTGTCAAGCATATCTCTAACATAGCAATGTTAATTTCAGATTAACATGGTAATATTTAACAAAAATATATCATAACCTTGTATAATTATCATACTGATCAACGAATATAGGCTAACGTAACAAAGTTTTCACATTAATAAAGCTTACATAGCATCATCTGAACTAAGAATATAATCCACAACGACAAACCTAACACACCTTAAACATGAATAAACTGTTAACGTTTACAAAGTTTCACAGTTAACAACAGTAAAGTAACTAACATAACATACAAAAACGTAACCTATTCACACTTTCTCAAGCATATCTCTAACATAACAATGTTAATTTTTACATTAACATGGTAATATTTAACAAAAAGTTATCATAACATTAACTAATCATCATACTAATCAACGAATATACGCAAACGTAATAAAGTTTTCACATCAATAAAGCTAACATAGCATAGCTGAGCTAAGAAAATAGTGTACAATAACAAACCTAACTCAACTTACGCATGAATAAACTGTTAACATTAACAAAAGTTCCGCACTTAACATCAGTAAAGTAACTAGCATTGCATGCAAAACGTAACCTATTCATACTTTTTCAAACATATCTCTAACATATTAACATTAATTTTACATTGACACAGTAATATTTAACAAAAATTTATCACATCCTTGTCTAATTATCATACAGAGCACCGAATATCCACTAACGTAAGAAAGTTTTTCACATTAACATAGTAATATTTAACAAAAATTTATCATAACCTTACCTAACTATCATAATCCCCAACAAATAAATGCAAACATAACAAAGTTTTATCCAAACATAACATAAAAATAACAAAGTTTTATCCAAACATAACGTAAAAATAAGTTCTTTGAATAAAATATCATAGTAAAGGGTAACAGTTTACCGAATTTAAAGCAGTAAAGCAGTAAATCAGTAATTCAAACCCCTCGTCCCCTCCCTACCCACCCGTTCATGACCTTTTGATCTATTGATCTATTGATTTTTGGGGGAACCTAACATTTCATAACAAAAACTTATCCTAGGCTCACGTTTCTAACACATCACCATCAGTTAACACAGTAATATTGTACAAAACTCATCATTTCTCTAACAAATCAGTGTTAATATCACATTGTCATAGTAATATTTAACATAACGTATCTAACTTAGGAATAAACAGTTTTCATTAACTGAGAGTATCTAAAGCAACACATCACCTCCCGAGAGAAAACCCAAAGGGATGTGCCCCTTGAAAGAGTGCGAATAATGAGAGGGGGGATCACACCGAAGGGGAGTAAGCGGGTAAAACGTTGTTACGTTAGCATATATTCGATGGTTAGTATATATAGAACTTATTTTGTGTTATGTTTATCCGAAATGATACTCGAAATGTGACATGAATCAATAGATTAATAGATCAAAAGGTCATGGAGGGAGGGGTGGGGAGGGGTTGATGGTTTGATTTACTGATTTACTGCTTTAAAATCAGTAAACTATTACAATTTACTATGATATTTTATTCAAAGAACTTATTTTTATGTTATGTTTGAATAAAACTTTGTTATGTTTACAGTTATTCGTTGGTCTGTATGATAATTAGACAAAGTTATGATAAATTTTTGTCAAATATTACTGCGTCAATGTAAAATGAACGTTAATGTGTTAGAGATATGTTTGGAAAAAGTATGAATAGGTTACGTTTTGTATGCAATGTTAGTTACTGGTGTTAAGTGTGAAACTTTGTTAATGTTAAGTTTGTCGTTGTACATTATTTTCTTAGTTCATATGATGCTATGTTAGCTTTATTAATGTGAAAACATTGTTATGTTAGCATATATTCGCTGGTTAGTATATAAAGAACTCATTTTTGTGCTATGTTTATCCGAAATGATACTCGAAATGCGACGTAAATCAATAGTGTTAATGTAAAATTAACATTATGTTAGAGATATGCATGAAAAAGTGTGAATAGGTTACGTTTTGTATGCTGCGCTATGTACTTTACTGTTGTTAAGTATGGAACTTTGTTAATGTTAGTAGTTTATTCATGTGTAACGTGTGTTAGGTTTTGTCATTGTACATTATATTCTTAGTTCTGGTAATGCTATGTTAGCTTTATTAATGTGAAAACAATGTTACGTTAGCATGTGGTTAGTATATAAAGAACTTATTTTTGTACTATGTTTATCCGAAATGATACTCTATATGTGACCTGAATCAATAGATCAATAGATCAAAAGGTCATGAACGGGTGGGTAGGGAGGGGACGAGGGGTTTGAATTACTGATTTACTGCTTTACTGCTTTAAATTCGGTAAACTGTTACCCTTTACTATGATATTTTATTCAAAGAACTTATTTTTACGTTATGTTTGGATAAAACTTTGTTATTTTTATGTTATGTTTGGATAAAACTTTGTTATGTTTGCATTTATTTGTTGGGGATTATGATAGTTAGGTAAGGTTATGATAAATTTTTGTTAAATATTACTATGTTAATGTAAAAAGCTTTGTTAGGTTAGTGGATATTCGGTGCTCTGTATGATAATTAGACAAGGATGTGATAAATTTTTGTTAAATATTACTGTGTCAATGTAAAATTAATGTTAATATGTTAGAGATATGTTTGAAAAGTATGAATAGGTTACGTTTTGCATGCAATGCTAGTTACTTTACTGATGTTAAGTGCGGAACTTTTGTAATGTTAACAGTTTATTCATGCGTAAGTTGAGTTAGGTTGTTGTACACTATTTTCTTAGCTCAGCTATGCTATGTTAGCTTTATTGATATAATGGCACTATTACGTTGCGATAATTCGTTGATTGGTATGATGATTGGTTATTATGATAACTTTTTGTTAAATAATTACCATGTTAATGTAAAAATTAACTGTGTTATGTTAGGGTTGAAAAAAGTGGAAATAGGTTACGTTTTGTATCATTAGTGTTAAAGATTACTTTTACTGTTTATTAAGAAAACTGTTTGTAAACGTTAACAGTTTATTCATGTTTAAGGTGCGTTAGGTTTGTCGTTGTGGGTTATATTCTTAGTTCAGATGATGCTATGTAAGCTTTATTAATGTGAAAACTTTGTTACGTTAGCCTATATTCGATGATCAGTATGATAATTATACAAGGTTATGATATATTTTTGTTAAATATTACCATGTTAATCTGAAATTAACATTGCTATGTTAGAGATATGCTTGACAAAGTATGCATAGGTTACGTTTTTTGTATGCCATGTTAGTTACTTTAGTGTTGTTAAGTATGGAACTTTGTTAATGTTAGCAGTTTATTCATGTTTAAGGTATGTTAGGTTTATTGTTGTACATTATATTCTTAGACCGGATGATGCTATGTTGGTTTTTATTAATATGAAAACTTTGTTATGTTAGCATATATTCGTTGATCTGTGTATAAAGAACGTTTTTATGTTATGTTTATCCAAAATGATACACGGAAATGTGCCTTGAATCAATAGATCGATAGATCGTTAGATCATGGGAGGGTAGGAGACGATGAGGAGAGTAGGGTGGATGGGTTGATTTACTGATTTACTGCTTTTGGGTATGTAAAAACACCAAAAAAGAATAAAATTTTTAGTAAAAACAAAAAGTTTTAACGAAATAAAATTAAAAATTAAAAATAAATGTTTTAAAGAAATAAAATTAAAAATAAAATTTTTAGAGTTAATATAAAAACATAAAGACATTAACAAAAACATAAAATGTTTTTAATAAATTTGTTATGTCGACCCTGTGACAAACAAGAATCAAATGTATAGCTTAATGTTTCGAAAACGAACCAAACAAGAATCATAGGTATTGCGTAATGTTTCGAAAAGTGGGAGGAGTTTGAACAATTTCTCGACTTGTATCTGATAACTCTAGTGAAACAGGAACCACATCAGCTTCGTACATGTTCGTTCTGTATGCATTGTTAGTTACTTTAGTGTTGTTAAGTATGGAACTTTGTTAATGTTAGCTATTTATTCGATCTTAAGGTATGTTAGGTTCTGTCATTTTGCGTTATATTCTTAGTTCAGGATATGATATGTTAGCTTTTATTGATGTGAAAACTTTGTTACGTCAGCATATATTTGTTGACCTGTATGATAATTAGGATAAGTTATGGTAACTTATTGTTAAATGTTACTATGTTAATGTAAAAATAACAGTGATATGTTAGAGATATGTTTGAAAAAAGTGTGAATAGGATACGTTCTGTATGCAATGTTAGTTACTTTACTGTTGTTAAGTATGAAACTTTGTTAATGTTAACTGTTTATTCGTGTTTAAGATGTGTTAGGTTTGTGGGTGTATATTATATTCTTAGTTCAGGTTATATGTTAGCTTTATTGATGTGAAAACTTTGTTACGTTAGCATATGTTCGTCGGACAGTATGATAATTAGGTTAGGTTATGATAAATTTTTGTTAAATGTTACTATGTTAATGTAAAATAACAGTGATATGTTAGAGATATGTTTGAAAAAAAAAGTGTGAATAGGGTACGGTCTGTATGCAACATCAGTTACTTTCCTGTTGTTAAGTATGGTATTTTGTTAATGTTGACTGTTTATTCGTGTTTAAGGTATGTTAGGTTTGATGTTATACATTATATTCTTACATCAGGTTATGCCATGTTAGCTTTATTGATGCGAAAACTTTGTTGTGTCAACATATATTCGGGGCTAGTATAAAAAAGAACATTTTTATGCTACGTTTATCCAAAATGATACTCGAAATATGACTGGAGTCAACAGATCAATAGATCAATAGATCAATACCTCAATAGACCAGGGTTGGGACAGGTAGGGAGGAGGGAGGGGTGGCTTGATTTACTGATTCACTGATTTACTGTTTTAGGGTATGTAAAAACACAAATTTTTTACGTTATAAACATGAAAAGTGTAAAATTTTTACTAAAAACAAAAAAGTTTTAAAGAAATAAAATTAAAAATTAAAAGTTTTTAAAAAACAAAAAGTTTTAAAGAAATAAAATTAAAAATAAACAAAAGTTTTTAAAAACAAAAAGTTTTAAAGAAATGAAATTAAAAATAAATAAAAGTTTTTTAAAAACAAAAAGTTTTAAAGAAATGAAATTAAAAATAAATTTTTAAAAACAAAAAGTTTTAAGGAAATAAAATTAAAAATAAATAAACAAACACATCGCTATACTGATTTGTTAAATGAATATTTACCTCATCAGCTTCGTACCTGTTCGTTCTGTATGCGTTGTTAGTTACTTTACTGTTGTTAAGTATGAAACTTTGTTAAATGTTAGCAGTTTATTCTTGCTTAAGCTGTGTTAGGTTTTTCGTTATATGCTATATTCTTGGTTCAGACTATGATATGTTAGCTTTGTTAAGGCAAAAACTTTGTTAAGTTGGCAAATATTCATTGATCAGTATGATAATTAGGTACGGTGATGATAAATATTACCATATTAATGCGAAAATAATGATGATATGTTATGATGGTTACGTTTTTGTATGCAACGGTAGTTACTTTACTGTTGTTAAGTATGGAACATTGTTAATGTTAGCGAATTATTCATGCATAAGGTATGTTAGGTTTTGTCGTTGTATATTAAATTCTTAGGTCAGGGTATGATATGTTAGCTTTATAGATGTGAAATCTTTGTCGCGTTAGAGTATTTTCGTTGGTCTGTATGATAATTAGGTTAGGTTATGTTAAATTTTTGTTAAATGTTACTTTGTTAATGTAAAATAATAGTGATATGTTGGAAAAAAAAGTGTGAGTAGGTTACGTTCTGTATGCAGCGTTAGTTACTTTACTGTTGTTAAGTATGGAACTTTGTTAATGTTAACAGTTTATTCATGCCTAAGGTATGTTAGGCTTTGTCATTGTACATTATATTCGTAGTTCAGTTGATGCTATGTTTGCTTTATTGATGTGAAAACTTTGTTACGTTAGCATATATTCATTGATCAGTATGATAATTACACAAGATTGTGATAAATTTTTGTTAAATGTTACTATGTTAATGTAAAAATATCAGTGATATGTTAGAAAAAGTGTAAGTAGGTTACGTTTTTGCGAGGAATGTTAGTTACTTTACTGTTGTTAAGTATTGAACTTTGTTAATGTTAACTGTTTATTCATGTTTAAGATGTGTTAAGTTTTTAAGTGTATGTTATATTCGTAGTTCAGGTGATGTTATGTTTGCTTTATTGATGTGAAAACTTTGTTACGTTAGCGTATATTCAGTGATCAGTATGATAATTAGACAAGGTTATGATAAATTTTTGTTAAATATTACTATGTTAATGTAAAAATATCCATGATATGTTAGAAAAAGTGTGAGTAGGGTGTGTTAGGTTTGTCGTTGTACATTATACTCTTAGTTCTGATTATGACACGTTAGCATTATTGATGTGAAAACTTTGTTACGTTAGCATATATTCATTGATCAGTATAATAATCAGACAAGGTTATGATAAAATTTTGTTAAATATTACTATGTTAATGCAAAAAATATCCAGGATTGGAGTAGGGAGGAGAAGGGGTAGGTGGTTTGATTTACTGATTTACAGGTTTAGGGTATGTAAAAACACAAATTTCTTAAGTTATAAATATGAAAAGCGTAAAATTTTAGTAAAAACAAACTGTTTAAAGCATATAAAACAAAAATAAATGAAAGTTTTGTGTTATGTTATACAAAATATGACATGAATCAATAGATCATAGATGGGGAGGGTCGTGAGGCTGGGGAGGCAGGGAAGGCTGGGAAGGCTCTGGAGGCTCTGGAGGCTCTGGAGGCTCTGGAGGCTCTGGAGGCTTTGGAGGCTGTTTGATTTATATAAAAAACGTACATTTTTTTAAGTTACAAACTTAAAAAGAATAAAAAATGTTTAATTTTTAAATTTTTAAAATTTAGATTTAAAATTTTTTTTTTAATTTTTAAAAAAATTTTAATTTTTATTTTTTAATTTTTTTTAATTTTTAATTTTTTAATTTTTAATTTTTTTAATTTTTATTTAAAAATTTTTTTTTTTCTATCGAGGATACATCATAAGAAAGATGTATACCAAGTTTCCTCATTCTATTTCAATATTTCAGGTTTGGGGGCAGGGACCCCCTTTGGTGTGTTCGGTTATTTTAACCCCATATATGATGTGAGTACCTTATATGAAAGGTATATACCGAGTTTCATCGTTCTACGTTAATATTTCAGATTTGGGGGCCAGTACCCCATCTGGGGAACCCGCAGTCATTTTACTCCTGGCTACATCCAAGACACATCCTCAGAAGGTTGTATACCGAGTTTCATCACTCTACGTTAATATTTTAGGTTTGGGGGCCAGTACCTCATCTGGGGCACCCGCAGTTATTTTACTCCCGGCTACATCTAAGATAAATCCTCAGAAGGTTGTATACCTAGTTTCGTTGTTCTATGTCAATATTTTAGATTTGGGGGCCAGTACACCATCTGAGGCACCCTCAGTCATTTTACTTCCGGCTACATCTAAGATACATCCTCAGAAGGTTGTATACCGAGTTTTATCGTTCTATGTCAATATTTCATGTTTGGGGCAGTATCCCCCTTTGTGGGGTCCTAGACACCCTATATGGACTTATAACCATCATATTCGAGCTCTACGACCTCGATAACCCATATAAACACACCAATATTGTTGTTATATGACTGTTGATTAACACGGCTCCGCACTGGCTCCAGCACCGGTGCCGGAGCCAACTCCTCCGAATTCGCTACCAACTCTTTCTAGAAATTCAACTCTGAATCCTCTCACCAAATTTCAGCTTTATACGAACACTTCAAATTTTTAATGGGGGTGGGGTTCCCCTTTGGGGGACCCAAGGGGACGTAACTTCGTATACAACGAGGTTACCTCATCATCTAACACCCCTCCAAATTTTAACCCGATACGATAACTCTAACCTCTATAGATATATATCGGAGCCATAGGCTGAGCCAGAGACGGAGCCTAAAAATTGATTCCTTCAAAAATAGTGGAGTCTCAGTTATTTCACCTATATATATATATATATATATATATATATATATATATATATATATATATATATATATATATATATATATATATATATATATATATAACATAACATATATATATATATAATAACTATATCTATATATAATATATAATATATATATATATATAACATATAATATATATATATATATATATATATAATATATATACATAATATATATATATATATATATATATATATATATATATATATATATATATAATATATTATACATATATAAATACAATAAAATAATAATACAGATAAAGAATAAAATAATAATAACAATTATATATGCTTTATATATATATATATAATATATATATAGTAATATGTATATATATATATATATATATATATATATATATATATATATATATTTATATATTTATATATATATATATATATATATATATATATATATATATATATATATATATATATATATATATATATATATATATATATATATATATATATATATATATTTATAAGGGAGTCGGAATCGGAGTCGGAATGGGGTGGAGTCGGAGCGATGCGGAACAGTGTAGTGCGGGGTGGTGCGGAACAGGTGGCTGAACCGGAGTCGGAGTGGGAGGCTGAGCACAAGGCGGCTCAAAATTGAGATCACTGCGTGATCTCAATTTTTCGATGTAATAATAATAATAATAATAATAATAATAATAATAATAATAATAATAATAATAATAATAGATAATAATAATAATAATAATAATAATAATAATAATAATAAAAATAATAATAGTAAAAATAATAATAATAATAATAATAATAATAATAATAATAATAATAATAATAATAATAATAATAATAATAATAATAATAATAATAATAATAATAATAATAATAATAATAATAATAATAATAATAATAATAATAATATGAAGTAACAAATTAAAGTTTTTTTACTAACGTAAATCTAAGATCCTTAAATAATAAATATATCAAAGAGAGATTCAATGGCTTGTAATAACATCTAAGTTTTATTTCATTGTATTTGATATTGATAATCGGCTTGTGCTTTTTTATTAAGAGAGACTCAGCCAGCCTCAATTCAAAGAAATTTCCCGCTCGGTGTAAGATGTCAAAATTAGAAATGTCGAGATTGGGTTTGGGAGTTCCATGTTCGTTCTTCAAGTGTTCAAATATCTTACTGGGCCTGTATCTATGTTGTGAGACGCGGAGTTTGAGAGAATTAGTGGTATACCCGATGTAAGAGGCATTACAGCCATCTTTATTATTACAGTTAAATTGGTATACCACATGATTCACATTCTCCTTAGTCCCACTAGCTCTTTCAGAAAACATAGAAGAAAGTTTCAATGGTTTGTAATAACATCTAAGTTTTATTTCTTTAGTTTTAGATTTGGACTTGATGTGATACTGAACTATTTTCTTTAACCGGATATTTTCATAATTAAATCGATCTACTGTTTGCGATCTAAAAAAGAATGTCAAGCTGTCCTTTTTATCTTCTGCTTTTTCTTCGACAATTTTCTTATTTATAAAAGTTTTAATGATTTTATCTAGTAGATATTGGGAAAGTTATTATTAGTAAGATTCTGTTTAATTCTTGAGAGCTCTGCGTCAAAAGTTTCCAGTCAGAGCAAATGCGATAAGCTCTATACAGTAAAGTTTTAGTGGGGCGATTTTGTAAAGTAAAGGGTAAGTGTGAACTGAAATTAGTATATAGGCCTTTGTCAGTAGGTTTGACGTAAATACTTGTGGTGAGGGCTCCACTTGGATCAAAGGAGATGTTAACGTCTAAAAAATGGAAGGAGTTATTTTCAGATTTTTCAAAAGTAAAATTTAGGACACTTAAATTTTGGAGTTCTTCAATAAAGACATTAACATCTTCATCACGTTTGAAGACCACGAAGGTGTCATCAACATATCGTATATATAGTCTGGGATTGAAAGAATTATTTTTGCTTAATATTAAGTTTTCAATATGCGACATGTAGAAGTCAGCGAACGTTGGTCCAAGTGGGGAACCCATGGAAACACCATCCACCTGAATATATGTTTTTCCATCGAATTCAAAAGGAGTCATAGTAGTGCATTTGGTTAAAAGATTTTTTAAAACAGATTTTTCAATATTTGGAGGTTGTAATGAAGGATGGTTGTAAGTTCTGTCCAATATTATCTCAATTGTATCTCTCACAGGTACGTTTGTGAATAAGCTTTCAACATCTAAAGAATAAATCTTGTCATGGGGTGTTAAGTTTTCAAGATCTAATTTAAGTAAAAATTCTTCAGTACTTTTAACCATATTCCTAGAGTCAATGTACGGACGGATAATGTCATTTAAATATTGTGCAATGTCGTGAGTTACAGTTCCGCGCATGTTTATGATAGGTCTTAAAGGGGGATTCTCTGAATTTTTGTGAATTTTCGGAAGACCATATAAGTGGCCGTTGTTGTAAAAACCGATTCTTCAAATTTTTAGATTAATATTTTAGTCAGTTTGACGAGATAAAGCATTTATTGATTTTTTCAGATCATCGCTTTTACTATTTAGACATTGTTGAAATTTTGATTTATCTGAAATTATATTTTTAAGTTTTTGCATATAATCTTCCTTATTAAGAATAACAACTCCTCCTCCCTTATCAGGCCTTTTAATCACTATTTCAGTATTGTTCTTAAGAGATAAAATGGCTTCTTTGTCGGCACTGGAAAGTTGATTATGTTTATCTTTGGTGATGTGCGAACCAAAATATTTTAATTTAGTTTTAAATATCTCGTTGTCGATTATAGTTATATCTCCTTTTCTCTCATGAAGTAATATATCGTTGTTTAAAGTTTCAATTTCTATTTGCTTCTGTAGTAAATTTTCATTTTTCGGTAAACTATAATTTAGGCCTTTTTCCAGTAGATCATTTTCAGCTAAAGATAAATTATAATTTGAGAGATTAATTATTTTAGAGTTATGCTTAGGATAAATTACCTCACCCCCATAAAGGTTTCTTAGCTTATTGTGATGTGATGAAATGAAAATTTACTACAGAAGCAAATAGAAATTGAAACTTTAAACAACGATATATTACTTCATGAGAGAAAAGGAGATATAACTATAATCGACAACGAGATATTTAAAACTAAATTAAAATATTTTGGTTCCCACATCACCAAAGATAAACATAATCAACTTTCCAGTGCCGACAAAGAAGCCATTTTATCTCTTAAGAACAATACTGAAATAGTGATTAAAAGGCCTGATAAGGGAGGAGGAGTTGTTATTCTTAATAAGGAAGATTATATGCAAAAACTTAAAAATATAATTTCAGATAAATCAAAATTTCAACAATGTCTAAATAGTAAAAGCGATGATCTGAAAAAATCAATAAATGCTTTATCTCGCCAAATTACGGACAATAATATTAAATTAAAAATTCGAAGAATCGGTTCTTACAACAACGGCCACTTATATGGTCTTCCGAAAATTCACAAAAATTCAGAGAATCCCCCCTTAAGACCTATCATAAACATGCGCGGAACTGTAACTCACGACATTGCACAATATTTAAATGACATTATCCGTCCGTACATTGACTCTAGGAATATGGTTAAAAGTACTGAAGAATTTTTACTTAAATTAGATCTTGAAAACTTAACACCCCATGACAAGATTTATTCTTTAGATGTTGAAAGCTTATTCACAAACGTACCTGTGAAAGATACAATTGAGAAATATTGGACAGAACTTACAACCATCCTTTATTACAACCTCCAAATATTGAAAAATCTGTTTTAAAAAATCTTTTAACCAAATGCACTACTATGACTCCTTTTGAATTCGATGGAAAAACATATATTCAGGTGGATGGTGTTTCCATGGGTTCCCCACTTGGACCAACGTTCGCTGACTTCTACATGTCGCATATTGAAAACTTAATATTAAACAAAAATAATTCTTTCAATCCCAGACTATATATACGATATGTTGATGACACCTTCGTGGTCTTCAAACGTGATGAAGATGTTAATATCTTTATTGAAGAACTCCAAAATTTAAGTGTCCTAAATTTTACTTTTGAAAAATCTGAAAATAACTCCTTCCATTTTTTAGACGTTAACATCTCCTTTGATCCAAGTGGAGCCCTCACCACAAGTATTTACGTCAAACCTACTGACAAAGGCCTATATACTAATTTCAGTTCACACTTACCCCTTACTTACAAAATCGCCCTAATTAAAACTTTACTGCATAGAGCTTATCGCATTTGCTCTGACTGGAAACTTTTTGACGCAGAGCTCTCAAGAATTAAACAGAATCTTACTAATAATAACTTTCCCCAATATCTACTAGATAAAATCATTAAAACTTTTATAAATAAGAAAATTGTCGAAGAAAAAGCAGAAGATAAAAGGGACAGCTTGACATTCTTTTTTAGATCGCAAACAGTAGATCGATTTAATTATGAAAATATCCGGTTAAAGAAAATAGTTCAGTATCACATCAAGTCCAAATCTAAAACTAAAGAAATAAAACTTAGATGTTATTACAAACCATTGAAACTTTCTTCTATGTTTTCTGAAAGAGCCAGTGGGACTAAGGAGAATGTGAATCATGTGGTATACCAATTTAACTGTAATAAAGATGGCTGTAATGCCTCTTACATCGGGTATACCACTAATTCTCTCAAACTCCGCGTCTCACAACATAGATACAGGCCCAGTAAGATATTTGAACACTTGAAGAACGGAACCCCTAAACCCAATCTCGACATTTCTAATTTTGACATCTTACACCGAGCGAGAAATTTCTTTGAATTGAGGCTGGCTGAGTCTCTCTTAATAAAAAAGCACAAGCCGATTATCAATATCAAATACAATGAAATGGAAAATTTTTGAACATTTTTTAGATTTAGCTAGATAGATTCTCTCTTTTGATATATTTATTATTTAAGGATCTTAGATTTACGTTAGTAAAAAAAACTTTAATTTTTTACTTCACATTTATATTTAAATAACATTTATTTTGTTTCATCAATTGTTAAATTAGTCTTGAACTCGTCTCCGATGATGCCTGAAGTGGACAGGCGAAATATTAGATTAAAAGTTCAGAAAGCGGTTGTTCTATTTTATTCTAGAATAGTCCTGAAAAAATCAATCATGAAGCGGTTGATACCTTTAGAAAATTGGAAAAGGCTTGTAAATCTCACATTAAATTATAAGCTGATATAAAATTTCTAAAATAATAATAATAATAATAATAATAATAATAATAATAATAATAATAATAATAATAATAATAATAATAATAATAATAATAATAATAATAATAATAATAATAATAATAATAATAATAATAATAATAATAATAATAATAATAATAATAATAATAATAATAATAATAATAATAAATAAAAAATAAAAATAAAAATAATTACGAAATAAGAAACGAACCGATCCGTTATCAGTAAAAGCACTTAGCGTTATCTCGAAACACGTGTTCTTATCAGTACGAAACCAAGTAGGTTACAAACCCTATATTTGGGATGAGTACTGTTGTGTGTAGTGCTAATGATGACAAAAAGAAGTATCAAATTTACTATAAATTTAAAAATGGCGGCCGTTAAAAGTATTTGAGGCGACATTCCATGAAAGCGGATGACTTAGGTTAAAATGTTAAGGAACCAAAAAACACCTATTGTTGTAAGCAGAATCAAATGGTATAACATTTAATAAATTATGACTATTAATAAGGGAGAATGTAAATTTTAGTAATTGAAAACATCTCATTTAAATAATAACAACTCTTCCACAAACAGCTACTCCTTCCATTAAACATTTCAGCACATTGTTGACCAAAACAACCAACTACTGTATACAATAAATGCACTGTCTGTTTGTGTTACGCATTACAATGTAACTCATTGACTGTGTGTGTCTCTTACATGTTTCTTTCGTTATTGAATATGGATCGTAATTACCACGTGTATTCATACTCTGAACTAGCTGACATGCATTTAATGTATGGGATGGCACGCTGCAATAGTTCTGCAGCAAGACGTTTGTACCAAGAGAAATATTCCAACCGAATTTGTCCAAGCGCAAGGTTTTTGCCACTATTCATCAACGCCTGTCTAAAACAGGGTATTTGCAGTCCAAAGAGCACACTAATGCAGGCAGACCCGATCTACTAAGACTGTTGATTTAGAAGAATTAGTTCTTAATGAAATTTCTGAGCATCCTGAAAAGAGCACGCTAGAATTGTCACTACAGTTTAATTCGAACCAATCTAGTATTTGAAGGTTACTACACGAGCAACAGTTACACCCGTACCACGTCCATCAGGTGCATACTCTATTGCCACGTGACTATGCTCCTCATGTTGTTATTTGTCAATGGTTTTTGAACAAATGTATTGACCCAAACTTTTAACGAAGGTTTTATTTACCGACGAGGCTCACTTTACAAGAACAGCTATCGTTAACGTTCATAAAGAACACATTTGGGCAGACGAGAATCCTCATGCCATTAAACAGAATCGTTCACAAAATCAGTTTTCAGTAAACATTTGGGCAAGAATTTTACATGATCATGTACTTATGTTCGAGCTTCCTCCCAGGCTTAATGGCATAATCTACTTAAACTTTTTGAAACATGAGCTCCGTACCTTGTTTGATGATGTACCTCTTCAGTTGCGCCAAAACATGTGGTTATGCATGATGGGGCTCCTGCACACTTTAGTGCTGCAGTTCGTGAACACCTGAATGAGACCTTTCCCAATCAATGGATAGGTCGAGGTGGCCCAGTTCCGTGGCCAGCAAGGTCACCAGACCTAAATCCTTTGGATTATTACCTTTGGGGACATTTAAAGACCTTAGTATACTCTTCTCCAATCGACACCGTTGAAGACCTACGATTAAGGATTATGAACGGAATTGAAACGATCAAACAGACTCTTGGAATATTTGAACGGGTCTGACAATCGATGAGAAGACGCCTGGACGCGTGCATTGGGAACAACGGAGGTCATTTTCAACATCATCTTTAGTCTTTTGATATCATTTGCAGGTGCTTTAGAAACAGTATGTTTATGTACAAAATTAAACCTATCATACAATAATAATATGTTTATTTACACCTCCTATTCGAATGAGTTATTCGTTCCTCAAATACTTTTAACGTCCGCCATTTTTAAATTTAGAGTTTGTAACTTACTTGGTTTCGTAGATACAAGATATTTAGTAAAAAGGGGGTACGCAGAGTGATACTTGGGGGTACGCCAAAGGAGTAGCCTCACGATCACTTGCGAGTGAATGATCTTGTATCAAGTGAGTGCGATATATATATATATATATATATATATATATATATATATATATATATATATATATATATATATATATATATATATATATATATATATATATATATATATATATATATATACATTTTTTATATATTTATATCTGTAACATATATATATATATATATATATAATATATATAAACTCGCGGGCAAATTTAATGTATCACCCGTAAATATAATTTAAACTCTTTCATATTGGGAAATGTAGGGCTAGGGTTTGGTTTTATTTGGTTCATACCTAACTCGGGAGTGTTGCACAGGGTTATAAACGTATAAACCGTATGTAACGACAGTGTGTAGGGAATTAAATGACATAATAAAGAAAACGAAAAAAATATGGATATGATGATTTTATTAATCAACAACAATATTCTGCAAATTACAATGTGAAATGCAGCATAAAGGTGTCTAATAATGGGTTGTACCCCCTCTGGCTCTTCCAACTTCCTCCAAGCGATTCGGCATTGATGGAATGATCTTGGAGATGGTATCCTGCGGGATGTTGTCAAAGCGTTTACAAGCTACGTGAGTGTGGACGGAGCATGTTCATGGGCTCGAACACGCCTACCCAACAAATCCCAAACATGTTCAATTTAATTCATGTCAGGGCTCTTCGCAGAAATGGCCAGGAGTCTGATCCCTACCTGTTGTAGGTACCGTTGGACGACCTGTGCAGTGTGCTGTGTGGCGTTGTCATGGAGTAAAAAAAATGGACGCCAATGAAGGACGCAAAAGGCACTATTTACTCTTGGAGGATGTCTTCCGCATATCTTTCAACCGTTAGCGTTCCTCTGCTCATGATATGCAATGCCGTGCGAGCACCCAAAAAAATGCCTGCCCACACCATCACAGAGTCACCTCCAAAAGGAATCCTTGGGGAGATATTGCAAGCAGAAAAGTGCTCACCTGCACGTCTCCAAATTCGCCGACGTCCATCTGGTCCATGTAGTGTGAGCCTCGACTCATCTGTGAGTGTTCAATCTCCATACGCTTGTGTAAAATGAAATCGCAACCCGATGCTCCCTGATCAGGAGAGGGCCGATGGCAGACCTTGTAATACGTACTCCACGTTCATTCTGTCGTCTTCTCACTGTATGCTCGGAAATGGGCACATGTCTGACCTCACGGAGCCTGTGTTGTAGCTGTACGCTTGTTTGGAAACGATCACGAAGCACTGCCAGACGGAAGAATCTGTCATCTCTCTCGGGCGACCCTGACCATGTCGCCTGCGGTTGCTGCCAGTCTCTCTGAACCGAAGAAGGATTCGACTGACCGTCGATTGGTTTAAGTTGCTGAGCCACCTGTCTCTGAGAATGATCTGCTTCCGACAATGTGATAACTCCTAAGGCACGTTCCACTTCTCTGGCAAATTCTTTCCATTGTGACAGTCTTTATCAAGCTACGACTTACAGCATAGGGTTTGTTTCGTTAGTTGGTTGGTGTCTTGTCATCTTGTTCTCCTATGATATGAACGTACTTTCGGGATTTCGTAATTTGGTTGGTTGTCTTTATTATGTCATTTAGTTCCCATACACGGTGTAGTTACACACGGTATACACCGAAATTAGGTATGACCCAAATAAAAACAAACCCTAGCTCTACATTTCCAAAAATGAAGAGTTTGCATTATATTTACATGTGATTTATTATATTTGTGTGTGTGGGATTTATATATATATATATATATATATATATATATATATATATATATATATATATATATATATATATATATATATATATATGCTATATATATATATATTTATATATAATATATATATATATATATATATATATATATATATATATATATATTACAGGCCTATAGGGGTACAACTTAGAATTATTTTCGTCTTAGGGGTACGCGATCAAAAAAGTTTGGAGACCGCTGTTCTAGATAACAGATATTTAGTTAAAAACACATACAGACAGCCAGACGGAAACTAAGCACATTACGTTATACCTTTATAGGAACTTTTACCTTTATTTGCATTTCTTATCAGCTACAAAAAATTTTTACCATAATTTTAAATCACCCTATATATATATATATATATATATATATATATATATATATATATATATATATATATATATATATATATATATATATATATATATATATATATATATATATATATA
>JABUQX010146518.1:10000-15000 GCA_015478945.1 Trachelipus rathkii | reverse complement strand
GCCGAACAGTATAATAGAAAAGCTGTTTTTCTTGTTTGATTGTTGCCTTCCTTTGATAATTTTTCTAACCCTTCAACGATTTTTATCACATTTGTATGGAAAATAGCAATACTATGATATTTTTGAAACCAACGGGTTTCATAAAGCTTAGGCAAGTTGGGAATGTAATTTCTTCTTAGGGTGGAGTCTCTGAAAAGTTTATTCTGTCTTTTATTGTGGCAATGGTATTTCGAATTTCCGGGAAAATGTTTAGGTCATTAATGACCAAATTAAGCCGATGGCTTGCACAGTGAAAATATAATCCTTTTTATATTTTTCCTGCAGTTTCTTTTGAACTCCATGTTTTTACCTGCCATTGCTGCGCAGCCGTCGTACCCCTGACCAACGCATAGACACAGATCCAAACCTTCTTTTTCTAAAAACAAATAAATCGTTTTGGCAATGGTTTTACAATCCATCCCTTCAAGAACTTCAAACCCCAGAAATTCTTCTCAAACAGTCATTTTTTCAAGATCGAAAAACCTTAATCCAATAGATAATTGTTCATTGCCTGACAAATCCGCAATTTCATCGGCCAATATGGAGTAGACACCAACTTTTTGCCTCCGCGAAAATCATGTTTTTTTGTTATAATTCCACACAAATTGATAAGTTCATTTTGAATCATCGGAAACGTCCAGACGGCATTCTTCTGTCCTTGAATATGCTCTTTCAATTCCACATCACCACTTTCTATTCGAAGTTTAATCAGGTCTTCAAAATTCCCTCATGCAGGCCTATACCTCTTAAAGGTAAGTCATGGGTTCCGCAGAAAATTATGATCTTCAAAATTGCTGTAATATTTCTTTTATTTTCTGCAATTGTTTTTTGATGTGTTGTCTGCAGCTGAATATCAACGGGTACGCCTTCCATGATTGATTTAGCAGCTTTGGCAGCCGCCAAATGCTATCGACATACTGAGAGTTCTAGCGGAGAATACTGTAAGAAGCGATAGTAATTAGTAATTACTACTTAATTATTTATCGATTGATGTATCTTTTTCTGTTTTTCTACTAATAAACCCTTAAAAGCGTCGTCTGGCAAACACATAAGGTTCATTTTTTCATTTCGCCAAGATTTATGGGAGCAAGTGCCCTTTGTATAAGCCCATATATATATATATATATATATATATATATATATATATATATATATATATATATATATATATATATATATATATATATATATATATATATATAATATATATATATATATATATATATATATATAGATATAAATATATATATATATAAAAATAAAAATATATACATATGTACATATAATAATAACTATATATATATATATATATATATATATATATATATATATATCTATATATATATATATATATTAAAAGGCATCATTTTCATACATCAGATTGTCCTGTTCCCATCAGCACTTTTAAATTTTATTATTATTATTATTATTATTATTATTATTATTATTATTATTATTATTATTATTATTATTATTATTATTATTATTATTATTATTATTATTATTATTATTATTATTATTATCATTATTATTATTATTATTATTATTATTATTATTATTATTATTATTATTATTATTATTATTATTATTATTATTATTATTATTATTATGTGTGTTATTATTTTTATTATTATTATTATTATTATTACAATGTCATATGATGAATGACAGTCGGTTGGTTAAGCGGATGTATAGTGGTGAGTGTGTTGGGAATCGACCGGCTGGGAGACGGAAGAAAAAGTGGATTGAGTCAGTGAACGAATGTCTGCAGGAGAGAGGAGTGAGTTTGGCAAAGGCAAGAATAAAGGTGCATAATAGGAGTGAATGGAGAGTTTTTGTGAGGGGGGTATGGTTATGGCACACCTGGGCCAGGGGATGAACCCTACACTTGACGATATGCCATAGTGAGGGTCCGTCGCGGTCCCTTGAAGATCTAGGGTATATTTTCTGACTGCGACGAGTTCTCACTAATAGGTATGGAGGGGGTGGTAAGGATGGGCTTTCTTTTCGACTTGTGTCATATTCTTCTACTACTTTTCTTTTCCGATGTCACGCACCTTACCCCCAGTCTTGGGGAGGAAGAAAGAAAAATAAAATAAAAATAATAATAATAATAATAATAATAATAATAATAATAATAATAATAATAATAATAATAATAATAATAATAATAATAATAATAATTATTATTATTATTATTATTATTATTATTATTATTATTATTATTATTATTATTATTATTATTATTATTATTATTATTATTATTATTATTATTATTATTATTATTATTTTATGATAATCTATAATGAATTCTTCTTTCCAATAAAGTGAGTGCTTGCGATGTAGTTACGAGATTATAATTTGGTAATATTAGAATTTTGGAACTCGTGTAAAGATTATGGATAATATAAATATTGATATTACTATTATTTCTTTTTTTGACTTTTTTCACGTAATTTATCGTTATCAGATTTACTAACTGTATAATATTACTATAACATTATTTTTATAATAAGAAATAAAAAGGAAAAAAAAAGGAAAAAGAAAAAAAGGAGAAAAATGAAAAAAAGGAAAAGGAGAAAAGGATAAAAAATGAGAAAAAAGAGAAAAAAGAAAGAAAAATAGGAAAAAAGTAGGAATAAATTAAAAGAAAAAGAAAGAATGTAAAAGAGCGAAAGAAAAATAGAGTAAAGAGAAAACTTTAGAGAAAGAAAAAGAAAGAAATAAAGAAAAAAGAAAAGGAAAAGGAAAAATGAAAAAAGAGGAAGGAAAAAAATCAAACAAAAAGAAAAAAAAGAAAGAAAAGAATAAAAATAAAAAGGAATAAAAAGAAACAAAGAAAAAGAAAAGGGTAAAAACCAAGAAAAACAAAAAAGAAAACGGAGAAAAATAAAAATAAAGAAAAAGGAAAATAAAAAATAAAAATGGAAAAGAGGAAGAGAAAAATAGAAATAAAAAAAAAATTGATAAAAAAGAAAATAAAGAAAGGATAAGAAAAAAGAAAAAAATGTAAAATGAGAAACAGAGAATATAAATATTTATTTTACTATTTTACCAGGTTTTGGATTTTTTCCCTTGATTTATCGTTATTAGAGTTACTATCTTTAAACTATTAATATAACATTATTATTATAATAAGGAAAATATTGGAAAAAAGAGAAAAATGCAAAAAAAGAAATGAAAAAAGAAAAAAACGGGAAAAAGAGAAAAAGAAAGAAGAAAAAAATAGTAAAAAAGAAAAAAAGAAAAAAATGAAAAGAAAAAATAGTGAAGGAAAAAAAAGAGAAACAAAGAACTTTAGAAAAAAAGAAAGAAATAAGGGAAAAAAGAAAAAATGAAATAAGAAAAAAAAGAAAATAAGTAAATGAAAAAAAGAAAAAGTAAAAAAGGAAAAGATAATAAAAAAAATAAGAACAAGAAAAAACGGAAAAGAGAAAAAAAGGAAAATAAAAAAGAAAAAGAAAACAAAGAAACAAAGGAAAAGGGAAGTAAAAATAAAATAAAAATTTAATTAAAAACATGAACAAATAAGAAATGAAAAAGGGTGAAAGAGTGAAAGGAGAGAAAGAAAAAAGAAAAAAGAGCGAAGAGAAAAGGGAGGAAAGAGAGAAAAAAGATAAAAATGTAAAGAGAAAAAAGAAGCAAGAAGAATGGAGCAAGAAAAAAAGAAAAAAGAATAGAGTAGAAAAAGAAGAAAAGAAAGAAAATAAAAAATAGAAAGGAGAAAGGGAGAAAATAGAAAAAAATGAAAAATAAGAAAGAAAAAAGAAGAAATGGATAAAAAGAAAATGGGAAATAAAGAAAGAAAAAATAAAAAATTCAGGAATAAAAGAGAAAAAAAATTAGAAAAAAGGAAAAAGAAAAATGCAACGAAAGAAAAGAAAAAAGACAGAGAAAAAAGAACGAAAAGATAAAAGAAAAAAAGAAGAAATGAAAAAATTAAGAGCAAAAAGAAAAAAGAAAAGAAAAAGGAAAAAAGAAGATAAAAATACAGGATAAAATAAAAGAGAAAAAAGAAAAAAAAATGTAAAAAGGAAAAAAAAAGATAATAAGAAAGAAAAAAATGAAAAAGAAAAAGGGAAAAAAGATACAGATTAAATAAAGGAAAATAGGAAAGAAGGACAAGGAAGAATAAAAAGAAAGAGAGAAAAGATAAGGAAAATGGAAAAAAGAAAAAAAAAAAGAATAAAGAAAAGGAAAGAAATTGAAGGAAAAAAAGAAAAAAAAGGAAAGAGGATAGAAAAGGAAAAAACAAAAGAGAAAAGAGAAAAAAATGAAAAAGAACTTACACCGGAGCTATCCAAATGAGCCTCTTGCTAACGGAATGATAAAATAGAAGTACCCCCAATCGATGGCTGACTGATTTGTAAATAACAGAAAGAATGGTTTTACATCCCACTTTGGTTTCTAACACTTTGCTTAAATATGTATTTTTAACATCATAATGATCCCCTGAAATTTCTCGAAAGTTGTGCTGGAAAAAGAAAAAAAAATAATAATAATAATATTAATAATAATAATAATAATAATAATAATAATAATAATAATAATAATAATAATAATAATAATAATAATAATAATAATAATAATAATAATAATAATAATAATAATAATAATAATAATAATAAGCAACGTCGCTACGCGACGCTGGAACGCAAGCGTTCAAGCTTGCCTGAAAAGCGAGCTACGCTCGCATGGGCGCTTTTGCTCACTTCGCTTGTTGCGCTCGCTGTACATGTGTGTGTAAATATTATTAATACTATGATTAGTAAATATGTAAAATACTATACTATCCGATTTTTTTAATATTATTGCTCAGGCACTTAATTTAACTTCAGTACTCTATTTCATTCGCTCTCTTCTATCCACTCACCAAATTTCAGCCCTCCACGTCCATTTCCAAAGTTTTGGTGCTCAGCACCCCCTAAAGGGGACCCCTATATAATTATTAATATAAATTT
>JABUQX010146518.1:0-5000 GCA_015478945.1 Trachelipus rathkii | reverse complement strand
CATGCATGGTGCTATCAAAAGCACCCTGCACATCCAGGAAAGCACACACCGCCACCTCTTTGTGATCTAGCGCTTCTTCTATCTTGGATACTAAGCTATCAAGTGCGCCAACTGTTGATCTACAGGACTGGTAGGCCCATTGATTAGGATGGATTTTCTTATGTGGTAGTCTAGCACCTTTTCCATTGTTTTCAAAAGAAATGATGTAAGACTTATAGGTCGATTGAATCTGGGGGTCAGACGTGGACCGTCTCCCCGTCTTGGGGATAAAAACCACTCTTACTTTCCTCCACAGCTGGGGAATGTATCCCAGGGCATAGCTTGCCCTAAATACTCTCACCAGCAGCGGAAGCAGACTCTCCATTCCCTGTTGAAGCAAGGCTGGGAATATGCCATCCCCTCCAGGAGATTTATATGGGCCGAAGGAATTTATTGCCCATTCTACCCTATCAGGGGAGAAGACTCTTCCAGACAGGCTTTCCGTCCATCTATTAGGTCTCCTATCATCCCAAATATCTACTTCCTCCCCGTCGTCAACTATTACATTGTTCGGAAAGTGAGTGTTTATAAGTTCCACTAAGGTTTCCTGTGGCCCTTTGTGTAACTGCCGTCTTTCTTTAAGATAAGGCTCGGCCCATTAGTGGTCCTTTGAGAGCACTTTATGTAGACGCGCATTTCAGATTGGCTCTCAATGCTTTCTACATAGAGTCTTCCATGATTTTCTTTTTTTCCTAAGTTCCCTGTTATAAGCGGTTAGGGGGCAGTTTTGTATGCTTTCCAATTTTTATCCTAATTTAGCTTTATTGAAGAGTTTCCTGGTTTTGATCTTAGAGTGGTTAGCTCTTGATTCCACTAGGGACGCTTCTAGTTATCCTCTTTTTTCAGAGGACAACTATTTGCATCATATGAATCTTGCATAATTGATTGCAGTTGGGTAGTGGATACGTACATCTAGGCCCTGTACATCAAACAGTCCCCCCCATATCCTCTACACGCGCTGTTTAAGGAGCTCTTTATAAAGTTCCAGTTTGTTAGCTTAGGTATTCTCCGCTCCTCCTCTACTTTCTCTAAAGTTATGATTTCGAACCTGATGTGTCTATGGTCCGAATGAGATACTTCATCAGACACATACCAGTTCCGAGATCTGTATACCATAAGTGGCATTTATTAAGGTTAGATCTAAGACCTCTTGTCTGTTCGATGTGATGAATGTGAGCTTACTGCCCTCATTCACCACATCAATACCATATTGAGTTAAGAATTCTAAAAATACACTCACCTCTGTTGTTGATGTCCTTGCTGCCCCACAGGGTGTGATGGGCATTTGCATGGCATCCCAAAATCAGTCCCCTGTAGGTCCGCTGACAGTATTGCGCAAGCCTGTGAATTTCTTCCGGAGGTGCGTCATTCGAGTCCCCGCAAAAGTATGCCGAGGCAATTACTACCTCTTGCACACCCAGCGCGGTTGGCACCTCTACTAGGGCTGCTATTAGGTCCCTTGTGGTGAACTCTGGAATGGACAGGGCATTGACCCACCACCGATGACCACCGCCGCACGAGGCGCGCCATGGTCCCGACAGTAGAGCAGCTTACCCATTCCACTTGGTATTCCTTTGGATTGTTCCTTCTCTCACCTATGGCTCCTGTATGAGGGCTATTTGCAGCCTCCTCGCATACAAAGGTCCGGACGAGAGCATCAGTTGCTGCCTTTGCGTGGTGCAAGTTAATTTGAAGGCAGCTCAAGTTGTTTTTGTTATCCATTATTCAGGTTTGGATTTGGGTTCTGACTTGATCCCCTTGCGAAGACCGATTTTGTTTGGCCTTCTTTCCCACTCTTTGCAGTTTGATTTTTCTTCTTTGGCTGTGAACCAGAGGGTGTTACCTTTCCTTTAAGAGCCAATGTTTTCCCCTTTTCCTTCGGAGTGTAGTTCTCAGGTGAGGCCGTTTCGCCAGAGGTGGGGAGCCTACTCCCCCACCTCGGGTTTCCCGCTCCTCTTCCTGAGTCCAACAGTACCAAATTTATAGCTGAGCAGATGGTTTTGGGCTCTTAGCTTGGCTTCAGAGTGCTGGTCAAGAGAAAGGACGAGGTGCACAGAATCGCCCCTCTCTTCCCTTTTCAGGACCCTCCACTCGTCAGTGTTAAGGCCACGTTTACAAAGGTTAAGATCTTATCGTTCCCATCCCTTGCACTATTTTGGAAGAGACCAGTCAGTACTATGGGTCGGGGGATTTCATCCCCTCCACTGTCCTTAGATCTGCCCTTTCTCAAGGTTTCAGCTGTCCAACAACTAGTTTCTGTAGCTAATTTCGCTGTGGCCTCATCGTCGCAGTTGAGCTGCACCCACCCTGGTTTGAGGATAAACCGTGAAACTTTGGTTGTGTGGTGCCGCCAACTAGTTCCTGATCCTGCCCAGGATTCCTTCTTGTATGGTCTTAAATTGTTCCCTTGTCAAGATTTCTGAGGATAGTCTTTAGAGACTATTCCTATTCTGATTGTAGTTAAGGTAGGACTTGAAGCGTGGGCGCTTGCGCTCCCATCACTGCATCCAGTCCTAGGTTTCTTTGGCACCCCCCCTGGCGTAAAGTCACTAAGGCGCGCTCGTTTTTCCGCGGGCGGGGGGCCAATAGGCACGAGAGCCAGCTTTCGGGCCTCTGAAGGATCGTGCCCGTTCTTCACCAAAGCCACCCATATCTTCTTTCTGACCGCGCTTGAAAGGCGAGGCATTGCTGAAGGTTTCTTTGAATAGACTCGATATTAGATGCCGTATCTCTAATGGGGCTGCAGTACGTTGGATTTCTCCACCTCCCTGACAGACTGTGTTCCCTTCAGTTGAGGCTCGGGGAATCCAAAGAAGGCCTTGAGGCTTTTGGGAGTGGCGCACTTATAAGTGCCCCTGTAAGCTTTTCTTTTTGTATCCATAAAAGAATAAGTTAAACTGAAGAATTATACGGTCACCCGCAGCAGAGCCTCATACTGCGGGAAGGCTAAATTGAAACAGGAGGTCGCCTGGTATCCTGAGTTCGTATACTTGAGACCGAACTTCCCTCCGGCCATGCATCCCTTGGCGTATGCTGTTCCACCGTGGATTGGGGGCGGCGACTTAGTTTTTCCCCCAGCGGCCTCCGCTACTAAGGCAGCAGACTGTCTCTGGGCGGAAGTATGCCCCTCCGCCACAGCAAGGCGCACCGCCATTGGAGGAGGTTTAGTGGTGATGGTAGAAGAAACAAAATTGATAATGAAAATAGGCATGCAATTGGTCCAGCGTGGGAACGAGACGTAAAGCTACAATTCTCTCCATTACCTTGCATGTGATGCAGGTTATAAATGGGTCAATGGTTGTTTGTAGATATAGGATTTTTCCCAGATTTCAAAATGGGTACGATATAAGCTGTCAACCAGATAGGAGGTAAAGCACCCTCCACACAGATTCTGCTGCGTATACTAAGGAAAATCGGAGGCAGTAGGATGTAAATGCCTAATCGTCTGGAAGGAGAATCCGTCGTGTCCGGGTGCTCCTCCGTCTTTCATAGTTGTAGTGTTTCCTAGAATTCTGATCTTGTTAATACCCAACAAAAAAAAAATTGTGAGCCAAATGTGGGGAGAAATGTTGGAAATGTTGGTCCCCACAAGAAGGCTCCTTCTGGATTATAGGAACTTATAAGCAGCTTCTTCTTATAAGATGTTCCCACTATCAAATTGTGGGAAATTATGGGAATCAGAGCTGATAGAATATTACAAGGAAAATAACTTATCACAAGTTGTAGGGAAATTGGCTGATAAGGAATAGCAAGACATTGTACCTTCAATTTCCCACATTTATACAACGTAGATTAAATCGAAAATTTCACTTGGCAGGTGATATATATATATATATATATATATATATATATATAAGTATATAGTTATATATATATATATATATATATATATATATATATATATATATATAAATATATATATATATATATATATATTATATAGTTATAGTTAAAGAGTTATATATATATATTATAGTATGCATATATATATATATATAAGGTTGGTTATTACTAAGAAAGAAGTATATATATATATATATATATATATATATATATATATATATATATATATATATATATATAAAAGAAAGAGTATATATACAATAAATATATAGTTATATATATAGATTGTTATATATATATATATATATATATATATATATATATATATATTAGGGTTGGCCGACTCTCCTGTGTGCGGTGCGGAACGCAGTGTGCTCATTTTGGTGCGGTGCGGTACACAATTAGAGTCCGGTGCAATTTTAAAATTAAAGAGGTGCAGTGCGGTGTGGAGCGCGGTGTGGAGCGCGGTGCTCATAGAAACATAGAGGTGCGGTGCGGTGCGGTGCGCTCATTTTGATGCGGTGCATCGTAGTGCGATATGAAATTTAAGTGTCCAGGTGCGATGTGGAGCGCGGTGTGCAGAAAAACATAGAGGAGCGGTGTGACAAAAATAATTTTTTGCGGTACCGGAAACAGAAAGGTGCGGTGTGACAAAATGACTTTTTGGTGCCGTGCGGTGTTCATCTGGTGGGGTATGGTATACATCAGTGTCCCTGTGCGGTGTGGTGTGGTGCGTACAAAAACAGGAGTGTGCGGTACACAATTCCAGTGTTTTGGGGCGCACAGAAATATAGAGGTATGGTGCCGTGCAAAATAAATGATTGGCTGTGCGGTGAAATACAAAATTCCAGTTTCCCGAGTAGTGTAATTTTAAAATTATGGAGCTGCAGTGCGGTACTTATATATATATATATATATATATATATATATATAAGATAGTTATATATATAGTTATATATATATATATATATATATATAAGTTATATAGTATTTATAGCAGTATATATATATATATATATATATATATATATGAAGCGGCGCACGAAAACGCGAAAGCGTTTCACCGATAAAAGGGAAAACGGTTAAACACCAAATTCCGATTGAACGAAGTACAATGG
>JABUQX010146517.1:22500-30000 GCA_015478945.1 Trachelipus rathkii | reverse complement strand
TTTTATCATTTAATTTGTACGAAATAATGTAAAATCTTGTGTAATGTTTTATGGCATTTTGCACTTATAATATATGTTACTTAATAAAATACCTTGTTAGTTGATGAAATTTGGAATCTGCAATGGATTAGACTTAAAATTACACGTGTACAGGAATTTGAAACGAAGTTAATAAACTGTTATTAGAGCATATCGTTAGGTCAGCAAGGTTTCTGTATTAAAGAAAAGTTGTTTTCAATAAAGATATTCAATTCTATCCAAATCAAAATTTGAGTTTTATTATACCTACGAGAGAGACTTCAAGAGAACAACTGCAACGACCCATGAAGTGGAGGAACAAGCAGAAGAAGAAGAGATAGCTACAAGCCCTCCTCTACAACTACTAGACCTGTTAGTTGAAGAAGAAGAACTCCCAGCACCTCCTGCCTACAAAGAGGTCCAGTCCTCTTCCGCCTACCAAGAGACTGATCACTTCACCGGTCACTACAGAAGTGGCCTCTTTCCCAGGACTGTATATATATATATATATATATATATATATATAAGTATATAGAGTATATATATATATATATATATATATATAGATATATATATATATATATATATATATATAGAGAGAGAGAGAGAGAGAGAGAGAGAGAGAGAGAGAGAGAGAGAGAGAGAGAGAGAGAGAGAGAGTTGGGCATTAAACGGTTAATCCATTAATCGTTAATTAACGTCATTAAATCTTCTCCATTAACGATTAGCTTTCTCATAAATAAAAAGATTACAAATTTGAGAACCTGTTCTGGCTTTGTTTTTTTGTCCTTAGACATATCCTTAATATGTGGCACTGCGTGAAAAACCTTTTCACAGCCCAATGAGTAAATTAGGCCAAGTCTCACCGTAGACATCTGCTTCAAAATTTTTGAAAATGCAACTTCTTTCTTTATTTTCAGAACATCTGAATGACCAATGTTTCAGCCTTGAAGGAGGAAGTGTCGATATTCATTACGTTCTTATAATTTTCTACAAAAGCTTCTAGGTTTAAATCCAACTTTAGAAAAGAGTCGAATGACTGTGCTAAAAGGCAGATTTTCAATTTTTTTCTTTTTTAAGTTACTTATAACATTCTCCACTTAATAATAGACGTTTGTTTTCCAATATTCAGAAGGTTTGTTTGTCTAATAGCAGGTCGATCAGGTTACCCTTTGTGAGGGTGGACTCTGTCAGGTAATCTTACAACATCTAGAGAAATTTTGTTTTTTTGCTGTGCTTCATTTCGTTCCAGAGATCGTCAAATTGGTTTCTGCTCTTCTCTAAAGTAGCAATAGTGCCCGTTATTAATTCACTCGTTTGACCAAGAGTTGCATCCTTATGTTTAAAATACTTGCTCAGCACATTCGTAAGTAATAATAATACTGAGTGAAGCTCTAATAAACTAACAATAAAATTTGGTTTTGTGATGCAAGTCAGAATCCCAATCGTCTCCACTGAATCTTTTTCATGAGCATTATTGATTTCTTCCAGAATCTTTTTTATTAATTATTTCATAATTGTTTTATATAGCTTTACAACCTCATGACGACAATTCCATTTAATACAGCTTTACAATTTCATGACGACAAAAAGCCAGTTTTGATGTTAAGAATGTACGAACTTTCTGAAGATGGGTATGAACATGTAAGGCTTCCAATTAATTGAAAAATGCATTTGCAGTTTAAACTTTCAAACAAGAATCTACGACTACCATGATGAGTCTATGGGCTAAACAGTGAATGTAGGTGGGTTTTGTCTTTTGGGGTGGGCTTCATTTAGTTTTGCTTGGAGAACGTGGTTAATCCTTGACATGACACTGGATCCGTCGTAGGATTGTGCGATTTTTGATATACCAGTTAACTTTACTTTGTTTAAAAACATCAAAAATTAGTTAATTTAAACCCTTGGCGTCCCTAGAGGTGGATCAATTCAGGAAACCCAGGAATCGCTCTTCAACATCTAAGTCCTTGACGAATCTTATGGTCACTGATAATTATTCTTCCTTGAAATTACTTAGACATGATCAACGAGAAAAATCCACATAAGCAAACTTCTTTAACTATCACCTTGAATATGATTAGATTTTTATGTCTTTGATTTCTTTCTTAATTTTCCTTGGTACAAATAACTTGATGTCTCTTGAAATTCAAAAGTTTTGTCATATTTGGCAAAATCTCACATTTTTTTTTTTTTTTTTCAATGCTGCGTCATCGTGATGTCCACTCAAAGGAACGCTTTGACGTACCAGGCACAAGATAACGTCAACAAGTTACCCTCATATAGCATCTATTCCGCTCAACCTCATCTTCATGTTTTATTGCAAGTTTTTAGCAAACACTTCTGGTTTTCAGAGAGTGCTTGTAGGATATAAACTTCTGAATCTATGAATCATTGACACTTCATATTTTTAAGAGTCTCGGTCAATTTTCATTTTACAAAAAACATTACTAAAAAACTTTTCACTTCGATTTGACATGTTCTCAAGAGAGAAAATCTACACATCAAAAAAATAGTATTTGTCTTCTTTTTGTTATATTTATAATATATATATATATATATATATATATATATATATATATATATATATATATATATATATATATATATATATATATATATATATATATATATATATATATATATATATATATATATATATATATGATGTACCGAATCCAATTTTTAAGACTACAAAAGTAAAATGAGTCAAACGTCAAGTCTTTTCCATCAAATATATTACTGAATTTTTTTATGGGAGGAAAGGCACCACCTGACTCCCCATGATTATACCATAAATATATTGTATCTTAGAGAATTAATGACTTTGTGTATATGGAGAAATTATACGTTAAAAATGAAGCCGGAGCCGAGGCCGTAGCCGGAACCGGATGCGGAACCGGAGCCGGTTAATTTTAAAATTCTGGTGTCGGATCCGGATCCGGAGTCGGAGCCGGTTAATCTTAAAATGATGGAGTCGGAGCCGGAGCTGGCCAATTTTAAAATGATGGAGCCGGAGCCGGCAAAAAATTTACCGGCTCTGCAGCCTTGGTCTCAATTGTGGACAACATAAACATTCTTGGTCTAAACATAAACAATAAACTTTCTTGGAAACTTCATATCACAATGGTTGCAAGGTGGACTCAAAAAAGCTGGGAGTTCTGTTCAGGTTGCGGAAATTTTTTCCTTCCGAATAGCTACTCCAATTATATAAGGGTCTTATCCGCCCTTTTATGGAGTACTGTTTCCATATTGTTTTCACCCTTCTTTAGGATAGGGTTGAGTCTAAGGTTAAAAGACTAATAAACTGTCCCGTTGGTACACTATCTCTTTACTATAGGTATTACAACTGCAGGTGCTCGAGGGAGTTCACCTGTCGTATTCCGCCATCTTTGCGTCGCCCTCGTATCACAAAGGGTGTCTTTCATTCTCATGATTTCTGTGAGAATATTGGGAACCCCAGGCTTGTTCGTTGTGGTGCCTCCTTCATACCAGCCACCTCTCTTTTGTGGAACTCTCTGCTTTCATCTGTTTTTTTTCTGCTGTATTTATTCTCCCTCACTTGATATTGGGTGAGTTTTTCCTTATATTTTTTATTTTATTATTCTGCCTCCTCCTTGAGCAGGGCTCTGCCCGTGAGTGGTTTTACAGAATATAAACACCACCGCTCACGGGCAGAGCCCTAATCAAGGAAGGGGTGTACTCATTAACGTCCGGTTGGTGATGGTTTCAAAGCCCAAGGAGAATAGGCTTAGCATTCTCCAACCCGACCAGTTGCGAACCTGGGACCCTCGCATTGTTTGTCGAGTGCTCTGCCATATAAATAAATATAAAATAAAAAAAAAAAACGTATACACATACATATACATATACACATATATAATAGATACACACACATATACATATAATATTATTATCATTATTAATAATATTATTAAAAACTAAACAATTTATTTCAAACACAAATTCACTATATTTCACCATCAATTACTGCTAATCACTATGTTTTATTATTATTATTATTGTTATTATTATTATTATTATTATTATTATTATTATTATTATTAGTAGTAGTAGTAGTAGTAGTAGTAGTAGTAGTAGTAGTAGAAGTAGTAGTAGTATCACTATTATTATTATTATTATTATTATTATTATTATTATTATTATTATTATTATTATTATTATTATTATTATTATTATTATTATTATTATTAGTATTATTATTATTATTATTATTATTATTATTATTATTATTATTTTTATTATTAATATTATTATTATTATTATTATTATTATTATTATTATTATTATTATTATTATTATTATTATTATTATTATTATTATTATTATTATTATTATTATTATTATTACTTATTATTATTATTATTATTATTATTATTATTATTATTATTATTATTATTATTATTATTATTATTCTACTATGATTTAATATTAATATTTATAAGCTCTACACTATATTTCACTACTATTCACCACTATTCACTATATTAAATATTATTATTATCACTATCACCACTATCACTATTTTTATATCACCACTATTCACGAAAAATTAATGAGAAGGGGGATTTCAGACCCTTGCTTCCAGTGGAAGTTATATATATATATATTTATTAATATATATATATATATATATATTTAAAATTATAGTTAGAAAGATATATAGCAAAGAAAGTCTTCTGTATGATTTATATATATATTTATATATATTATAGTTGGTTATTGTTTTTAAATATATTATATATTTATATATATATATATATATATATATATATATATATATATATATATATATATATATATATATATATTTAAGAAAGGTTAATTCATTTTTATTAAATTACAAACCGAACTCAGAGAAGGGTCATCATATGGATCAGCATATAAAGGCGAGACATGTCCTGTTGCAGAATCCCATGTTCCACGGTAACCATAAGTCATAAGATTTATGTGAGTCAAATATTCGGAAAGGGTTGGCACATCGTAAGCTGAAACGAATATATATTATAGTTAAAATTTGCTCCAGAATTTTTAAAAAAAAAAATTGGTAGAAATTGTATTTTTTCCATTAGGAAATAATAACGTAAGTGCAACTTTTCTTAGCTGATGGTTTCACAGATAAAAATAATAATAATTCGTATAATAAAATAGCGTCATTAAGATAGTATCACTCAGACTCAATATACAGAGTAGAAGTTTTAAAAAGTTACAATTAGGTAACTTTTTAGTTCCTGTGAAACACTCATTATTGATATTCTATTAAATTATAAACATAAATATATACATAAATGATTAAAAAAGAATGCAAATTATTGCGGAAGACCATTTTTTTTTACAATAAATACAATAAAAACTCATTATTCCTACTTTATTGAAACTATAAACATAAAATATACAGAAATGATTAAAAGTCTAAAAAATTGCGGAAAACCATTTTTATACAATATATACAATATAAATTAAAAGTTTACTATAATAACGTATCAATATATTCTGATTTCAAAAATAGAATGTCCTTTGAACATCGTCTTTTTTTCTGGAAAGAACAAACCGAGGTTGCCGAACCAGCATGAGCGTGAGCGTGACGCTTAAGACTAATTGAAGCTAAAATTACTACGTAGTAAAAATAATAAAAACACCTAACCAAACACTGTATCCGCTAGAGAACTATCACCATGGAGCTAGGTTAGGAATGCAGCCTACTCTCGAAGTAGCGCTAGATAGGCAAGGTCCTGATAAGTTTTCTAAAGTATTTTTAGATTATGGACTTAGCCGAGTTCTTAATCTAACCATATTTTATAAAGCTCATTATAACCTTGCCAACCTAGCTCTACAGCGATCTAACCATATTTAAAAAAAGCTCATAATAACCTTGCCACCTTAGCTTTACCTCGATCGAAGGCCTTATCCTAACCTAGCCCCACCACGTCGTTCTCTAGTTGATAGGCCTAACCTAGAAAAATAATATATATATATATATATATATATATATGTATATATATATATATATATATATATATATATATATATATATATATATATATATATATATATATATATATATATATATATATATATATATATATATATATATATATATATATATATATATATATATGTTTTTAAGTCTTACCGACAAATTGATAGGGTAGATAGGTTATGTGTAGGTCAAACATTTTCGTTAAATGAACCATCTCACCCGATGCCCCCAGAGGGGTGTATTCGCATCGGACGAGTTGCGCCGAACATGTAGCACATGTACGTAAAACAACAATGAAACACGTGTACAGGCATACGTATTTATTATTGATGCGGTTACAATGTATGTTCAAAGTGTCGGCCTTCTTCGCGGGCACAGGCCTGATACCGACGTAGCAACGACACAACAACTCTGTCAAGCACGTGTGGGTCCTGGTTGATGAGGTTGAAGGCGTCCTGTATTATGTGCAGTAGATCCGCTGTATTGACTACGGGCGTCGCATACACGATACCCTTAACGTGCCCCCATAGGTAGAAGTCAAGGGGCGTCAGATCCGGCGACCGCGGTGGCCAGGCAACGGGTCCCCCCCGGCCTATCCATTGTTCGCCGAAGTCGACCGTGAGCTGTGCCCGAGCATGCACCTGTTAGCCTTTGTGGGAAAACGACGGGACCTAACAGGTGTTGGCCAACAATACCTGCCCAGATGTTGACGGAGAACCGGTGTTGGTGACAACGTACGGCTATAGCATGCGGGTTCTCGTAGTCCCATACGTGGCTATTCCTGGAGTTGAAATAGCCGTCCCGTGTAAAGATCGCCTCATCTGTGAAGAGGACGTATCGGGGGAAGGCAGCATCCTGTGTAGACTGCCGGAGAAACCACCGTACAAAGTCCAGACGTGGTGCATAGTCGGCAGGCCCCAAGGCTTGTACCCTGCACAGGTGGTACGAATGGAGGCTGTACTCCCGCACGATTCTCCACACTGTGGGGTGGCTTACGTGCATAGCATGCACCACACTACGCGTGCTGGAGGACCGGTTGTTGATAAACATCTCGACGACGGCATCCTCTACGAGCGGTGTCCGCACAGCACGAATGCCACCACCGACGTTGCCATAACGGAGGGTACCCGTCTCCCGCAGGCGTCGTACGACGGACGCAAACGTTGTATGGTGAGGATGTCTTCTGTTGGGGTGCCGTTCCACGTAGATGCGACGGGCCCCATGTCCATTCCCCCTCGCCTCACCATAACACATCACCATGTCTGTGAGTTCAGCGTAGCTGTACCTCATGTTTATAGCAACACGCACTGCACTATAACGTAACAACGGGCACCGTGTAACTGCTACCCACGCGTATAGGACCTCTACACATCACGTACACATGTCGGTCTGCGCACGTCTTCCGATGTGCATACCCCCCTCTAGGGGGCCTTGGGGGAGAATGTTCATTTAACTAAAAAGTTTCACCTACACGTAACCTATCT
>JABUQX010146517.1:0-12500 GCA_015478945.1 Trachelipus rathkii | reverse complement strand
CCTTTTTTAGCATTTTTAGCTACTTTTTAACGTTTTGTCCATAATTCAGGTCAAGATCCCCAACTCCGGAGGATTTTGGGGATTTTTCCCATTGGCAGCCCTGCACGTCGAAGGCAAAGACTTGAAAATCACTAGCGAAGGTTTTTGGAAATTCCAGTCATGTCGGCAGCTGACTTGGAAATTTCCATCATTTCATTTGGTTTTTCAAGGTTGACGTGTCAAGGTTAAGGTTTTCAAGGTCGCTGAGACCGAATTTAAGGTCTGGAAGACCGACTTCCGAGGTTTTGAGCCTGAACTCAAGGTTTTAGCCCCAGAAGTGGGGCGGAGCCCCTCAAAAGGGGCTTTTTGGTTCCTAGAAGGTTTTAAATGATCGATAGATCATTTTTGATGGTTCCAATCGATTTATCGTGATCGATTACCCCTAAATCGATCTTTAAATCGTCTTTCTACGTGCTCTGGTTGGTTTATAACACAGAAAAATGTAATCGAAAGAAAATAATTACAATAATTAACATTCGATTAATCGCTGTAGTTATGCCCCCACTTCCGAGGCCACCCTTTTCGATATAAAGGAATAGAGCTATCGCCTTCAAACTTGGTATATGGTCATTGTGTGTGATAAACTGATCACAGGTGAGTTTTGGTGACCGTAGGTCACCCCTAAGGGGGTGCTGCCCCCTTAGCGCCAAGGTCAAATTCGTCCTGAAAACCATGTTAGGCTTAACGTATCGGAGTGAAATTTGGATGTGAGTTATATGATGACGTATTACGTCCCTCTGCGTCTCCCCGTAAGGGGGGCGCTGCCCCACAAAAAAAAAATTAAAATGATCGTAGAAGGCTGAAACTTGGAGGCTGAGTTGAGGAGTCGGAGTCGGAGACGGAGACGGAGTCGGATTCGGTTTCGGAGCCCAGGGACCCCCCCCCCGGAGGGGGGTCCCTTCCTGAAAAAAAAGAAGAAGAAATGCATGGAATGCAAAACAGAGGAAGAAGAAGAAGAAGAAAGGAAGAAAGGAGGAGGAAAGGAAGAGGGAAGAAGAATGAGGAAGGAGGAAGGATTCAGAGTTGGTAGTGTCACCGGTGCTGGAGCCACTGCGCTGCCGACATAGTAAACATTCATTTAATAATACAAGATCATTACTGTTTCCATAACTGCTTCTGTTCTAAGATGTACATATTGTCAATTGCATCGCATCTTGCAAAGATAACCTTTATTTTCTAAATGTTGAAGAATAGCATTTATATTTTCAAATCTCATTTTCTTTTTATAAACGTTAACTAATATAATTTTTTCCTAAGTTGAAACATACATATACTGTTTACTATTTTTTTTTTATAAGTTTTTATTTTACATTTATACTTTGTGTTTAATTTTATTATTTTAATTTTTATTTTTTATTTTTATTTTTAAATTTATTTTTCTAACTTTATTTTTTATTTTTTTATTTTTTATTTTTTATTTTTTTTTTTATTTAAATTTACTTTTCTAACTTTTTTTTTTATTTTTTTTGAAAGTTTTATTTTACATTTATACTTTGTTTAATTTTTTTATTTTAACTTTTTAATTTTTTTAATTTTCTAACTTTATTTTAATTTTTTAATTTTTTTCTATTTTTTTTTTTTTTTTATTTCTTTAAAACTTTTTGTTTTGTTAATTTTTTTATACTTTTCATGTTTATAACGTAAAAAATTTACGTTTTTACATACCCTAAAGCAGTAAATCACTAAATCAAACCACCATCCACTCACCCTCCTGTCCAGTTGTGATCTATTGATCTATTGATCTATTGATCTATTGATCTATTGATCTATTGATTAAGGTCAAATTTTTACTAAAATTGTCATGTTTTACATACCCTAAAGCAGTAAATCACTAAATCAAGCCACCCAACCTACCCTCCTGACCAGTTGTGATCTATTGATCTATTGATTTATTGATCTATTGATCTATTGATCTATTGATTAAGGTCAAATTTTTTACTAAAATTGTCATGTTTTACATACCCTAAAGCAGTAAATCAGTAAATCAAACCACCATCCACTCACCCTCCTGTCCATTTGTGATCTATTGATCTATTGATCTATTGATCTATTGATCTATTGATCTATTGATTAAGGTCAAATTTTTTACTAAAATTGTCATGTTTTACATACCCTAAATCAGTAAATCAGTAAATCAAACCACCATCCACCTACCCTCCTGACCAGTTGTGATCTATTGATCTATTGATCTATTGATCTATTGATCTATTGATTAAGGTCAAATTTTTACTAAAATTGTCACGTTTTACATACCCTAAATCAGTAAATCAGTAAATCAAACCACCATCCACTCACCCTCCTGTCCAGTTGTGATCTATTGATCTATTGATCTATTGATCTATTGATCTATTGATTAAGGTCAAATTTTTTACTAAAATTGTCATGTTTTACATACCCTAAAGCAGTAAATCACTAAATCAAACCACTATCCAACCTCCCTCCTGACCATCTGTGTTCTATTGATCTATTGATTAAGGTCAAATTTTTACTAAAATTGTAATGTTTTACATACCCTAAAGCAGTAAATCACTAAATCAAACCACTATCCAACCTCCCTCCTGACCATCTGTGTTCTATTGATCTAACAAAGTTTTCACATTAATAAAGATTACTTAACATCATCTGAACTAAGAAAATAATGTACAGCGACAAACCTGACACACCTTAAACATGAATAAGCAGTCAACATTAACAAAGTTCCTCACTTAACAACAGTAAGTAACTAACATTACATCCAAAACGTAACCTAGTCACACTTTTTTTTTTTTCAAGCATATCTCTAACATATCAACTAAGAATAAATGACACACACACACACACACACACACACACACACACACACACACACACACACACACACACACACGCGCACACAACATTACGTAATAGTAAAACCTGAAATATTTTTAGGCTTGTCTCTTTTTAGGCTCCGCCCCCTTTCAGAAAAATCAACGCGAAACATGAAAATGATTTTATGCAAGGGTTAATAAAAATAACTTTATTATCTACATTTTATTATTCAGAATATTTGTACATGGAAAAAAACATTAAACATTATACATTAGACATAGATAAATATTTATAATATATTAAATGGAAATTATTGTACCCTTATAACCATATGATGCAGTGCGACATGAATTTTTAATAAAGATTCGTTTGTCGGTTGTGTGTTGGACCATTTTAGTACCAGCAACAATACTAACACCTCCATATTTCCCAGGCTGAAAAGTTATATTAGACACACTATAACATAACCCTCCTCTGTTACTTCCGTGTAAATTAGCATTAGGATTCTGTGACTCGTCTATTCGTGCAGCTTTTTTATGAGGTAGGTCATCGTCTCGTACATCATCTTTATCAACATTATCAAATTGTATTTCATTCATTGCCTTCACTGTAACATCATGGTTTTTGATATCATTGTACAATGACTCATCGTGACCTATACTATTTTCAGAGCAACGATCATACGTTAACTTTAACAATTTTTCAAAATTAATAGTATCCTTTGTATCTTTATTGATTGTAAGACCTTTGGCTTTTACAATATATTTTATATTTCCATCTGCAGTTCTTATTCTAACAGCATAAGACTTAGGTCCAGTACACACAAAGGAATCGGCGTATGCCTCAGAACCGTATTCTGCTATTTCATCTGTTAGTTCACCTAAAAAGTTTCCTGTTTCAATAACTTCATCGTTTTCTCCAGCGACAAAAATACAAGAGTCTGTATCGCAGTATAATGCCCTTTGTTTGACTTTGTTAAGTAGCTCGTATAATTTTATACGTGCATATGCAGTCGTAAACGATGCGATAGGAATATTTGTAGCAGTTGACATGCGTTCGGCTAGTGCATTTTTGACAACTGTTACAACATATTTACAGCCTATTGGAATAACGCTAGTGACTTCATTGTCGCATTGATTGATTAGTTCCCATACTTGTTTATCACTAGTACATACTACATCTCCTCTTGTAGGCGTATTTTGTGCAAATTTTCCCCAAAGAGAATTGAGGCATAATTTTGCAATGAACCGCATTCCAGGGTTTTTCTTGATATTGTTAATATCAAGTTCGACACCTTCCTTTTCTCTGAAAAGACGGACAAACTCTTTAAGTTTTTCCTCGAAATCAGGATCATCTTCGCGAATATTATTTGGTGGTCCTGATGCCTCTGTTTTTATTTTTAAAAAGTGGTTCACATATCCTTCAAATAAAAACTCCTTCTCTTTAAACGACCAAACTTCAAAAATTTTAATTATTTCGTACCCCATCTCTAATGCTAACTGAATTTCAGGTGTTGTGTATACACCTTCAATAGCACGTTCATTCTTGTCATGATTGCATTTCGCACAATTTTCTTCAACACATTTTGCACAGAGTGGGAATATTAATTTATTTTTGGTTCGTTTAGCGAGGACGGGGATGTATAAGTCTTGAGGAGGAAGAATCTTAATGTAAGCTGTACCGAAATATTTATCATTGATACCATTCTTAAATGATTCAATGTCAGGTACTTTATCACCTATTAGTTTTTCAGGGGGTCCACAAGGATACTTCATTCGTTTCTGAACATAAGGATAAAGCGATGTATAGTCTAAATACATGATCTTCTGTCCTTTAGTTGGAGGGTAGTAATGCACGAATGGTTCAGTGCGACCTCCAAACAATGAATTGTCTATTATGAGTCTGTTGTTAACAACATCATTGCTAAGACGTTGAATATAGTCGCTAATGCTTATGTTTTCATCGGGATGATCAGGATCTTGAATGATTTGGGTCTTTTGAACCTTCCATTCACATTCCCACACACGTACTACATTAAACCCTGCTTCTTTATACCTATCTTCTTGTTTCATGGTGAGATTGTAGCGGTCAACAGCCGATACGCCATGCAGCATGCCTTTTCCTTTATTGCAGTCTTTATGTCCATGCCATGCACAACCATGGTATAGGAAAGCAGTTTTCACTCCTTTTACATAACCAAACCCGTCAGGGTAAAGCCACTTGTTCTTAATTTTGAACCCTTTCTCTCCACCGTTACGAGCATGCCTTATGTCTATATTGCTCAATTTTTCTTGATACAAGAGCCAACGAATTGCTTCGTAGGTGAAAGGTTTAGGGTTCTCTCTACCCAGAATAGTGATTTTTTCCTCAGGCATAAACACATTTTTATAAAGTGTAAAGCATAAAGATGCAATTGTTGTGTTGTTATCTAGACAATCTATATCAAATTCTTTAATGAAGCTACCTCTAAACTTCTCAAAACATTTTCTTAGTATATTAACATCTTGTACACAATACTTTTCACATTCTTCAAAAATATTGTATTCTTTACCTATAAACTTATTATAGTACTCTTCAAATTCTAGCTTTTCATCTGTTGACATTTTATCTACTTCGAAGAATTTCTTATCAGGGATAGATCCTTTATAATTCAATGTATCTTCATTTAAAAATGTATAGGGAAAGAAACCTTTGGAATTGTCTTTTTCACTAACACCCATGCATTTAGGCATGCTTTTCAATGCACATGGTGTGAAAAGCAATGTATCCCTGAAGTGTATATTTCCATTCGATCCCATTGAAATTATTTTATTACCTCTTTTTAAAGGGTTTCTGCTGATAGATTCTGAACTTGGGTGTGTCAGTAATGATGCATATACGAACTGATGATCAAATTTTCCGCCATTATGTGCAGCAACAACTACTTTTGACTTAGGGTTCTTCTCTGAAAACTCCATCAGGAAGTCTATAAATTGATTTACAGGCGTTTTTTCGGTCTCTAATTTAAATGTTCTTGTTCTTGGACCACAATGTGAACATACCTGCTCACCTTCCTTATCTGTACACATTTCGCATATCATCTGGCATACCAGTAAATAAGGAAGCAATTCTATTATTCTTCTTCCTTTATCATCATATCCTTTATCTTCCTGGTATGTCTCGATATCATAGTAACATGTATAAACCACCGGATCAGTATCTTTCTTCTTTTTAATTTTCTTTTTCATGTAGCATATATGATATTCGTCTTCTTTAGGCTCATATAATGTACTGCATGTTTTGCAATAAGCTTTTGTGCAATCGTGTTTGAAATTACCTTGGCGATCAGCATTTATTTGCTCAAGGCAGAGTTTGCAAATCTTAATTTTCTTGCACGTATTATTATCCAGATGTTTTTTAAAACAGAATGCATTATAAAATTCACGATTACATTCACGACATTCATGGAATATACCATCGTGATCAAATGAGCCTTGACACTTATCGTATAGACACTGTCTACATCCATAATGTTCACAGTCTAATTTATGAGCGATATTATTGCTGTTGAAAGTGTAACAATATGTGCAAAAGATACCATTTCTATATGCCCCGTGTTTTTTGGTATTCTCAAAACATAACTTTAGCTTATCTTCTGTTATAGCATAGTAATGATTAAATCCATCATGTATCTATAATGTATAAAGGATCATTTCTGTTCTCGTTAGATGGATTATAAAGTATTTTTACTCCATTACCTTCAGGACCGAATACGACTATACGGCATTTTTCGATATTCTCGATTTTTTCAAAATCAGTTACTATGAAAGAATCTGTATATTCCATACCACATTTTTTAGCTAATGCTTCTGCCTCATTCTCTATTGTACACGAATGAATATCTTTGACCTTTACACATTCTCTCGCTATTTTCCTAAACAAAACGACGGCTTTAAAGGCACAACCTACATCACCTTTCTCTAGGTGAACTTTACTAATGTAACGATGTTTGAAATTAAGATTTTGTGGCTCGAATGCATCGGTTTTACAGTCATCGCCTTTGCCTTTAGCTAACATGAACACAGTAGCTACTACTTTGAATTTGGTAAAAGAGGCCTTATCACCGGACTGGAATGATCCTTCCAAACGTCTCATCATCTCTTTCACCCCAATATTGTCCAGTATATCCCGGTAACTGATATTTACATAATATTTCCGGTCAGGTGACTGATCATCGCCAAAAGTGAAGTTAATTCCAACCCTCATGCGTGCCCCATCGTAGTCCAAGTCTTGTAATATAATATCAATAACTTCACTTACAACCATTTCAAACGAGGCTTCAAGATCTCTTGGTCCATGGAAAAAGTTTTCGTCAATAATCTTAACTTCATAGGTATGACGTTCCATTGATTTTTTAAGTTTCTCTACAGAGATGTGCGTTATGTCCGTTATAGTGGTCTTTCTCTTCTTATTACCAGCATTCATCATCGAAGGGCTAGCCTGGAATAAATAGTCATTATTATTATTTATGATGCATTATGCAATTAAATTCAAGTTTTCATGTTATTTAGGTCATTATACCAATAATATATTAGTTTAACATAGTATTTCTCATAACATATATTAAATATATTTAACCACACAACAACAACAACATACCATTTTTAAAGGGTGCGATGATGACGTCACGTAGGATGCTTTTTACTCAAATGGATAGATGTATATTCAACACGTTTCTGGAAAAGAATTTTTTTAGTTATGTGCATATATCATTTTCCCTTTATTCTTTAATTAATGATGTTTTTAATTACCTTACGTTGATAATTATTGACCAGATGTATTACAATGTTATTTTTAAATGAGAAAATATATATATTAAAGAAAAATCTTACCTAGCTGAATAAGTATTGATTTGAAAAATCCTCATGTGTAGATATAAAAACTTGGATGATGATACAACAGGATCCAACGAAGGTGTCTTAAAGTGTTGATCGTAAGAGCTCTTGATTATGAATGACCCATCGAGTAGCTCACTGATTTATATATAACTCAGCTCCCAAATCTATACAGTGTTGCCAATTCACCTCTGTATGATACGCAGTTGCCAGATTTACCAGTTTGTTTAATAAATATAATAAGTATTGCATCACTTTATGCAAGAGGATATAGCATAAAATCATTTTCATGTTTCGAGTTGAAATTTTCTGAAAGGGGGCGGAGCCTAAAAAGAGATAAGCCTAAAAATATTTCAGGTTTTACTATTGCGTAATGTTTGTGTGTGTGTGTGTGTGTGTGTGTGTGTGTGTGTGTGTGTGTCATTTATTCTTAGTTGATATGTTAGAGATATGCTTGAAAAAAAAAAAGTGTGACTAGGTTACGTTTTGTATGTAATGTTAGTTACTTACTGTTGTTAAGTGAGGAACTTTGTTAATGTTGACTGCTTATTCATGTTTAAGGTGTGTCAGGTTTGTCGCTGTACATTATTTTCTTAGTTCAGATGATGCTAAGTAATCTTTATTAATGTGTAACCTTAATCAATAGATCAATAGATCACAGATGGTCAGGAGGGAGGTTGGATAGTGGTTTGATTTAGTGATTTACTGCTTTAGGGTATGTAAAACGTTACAATTTTAGTAAAAATTTGACCTTAATCAATAGATCAATAGAACACAGATGGTCAGGAGGGAGGTTGGATAGTGGTTTGATTTAGTGATTTAGGGTATGTAAAACATGACAATTTTAGTAAAAATTTGACCTTAATCAATAGATCAATAGATCAATAGATCAATAGATCACAACTGGACAGGAGGGTGAGTGGATGGTGGTTTGATTTACTGATTTACTGATTTAGGGTATGTAAAACATGACAATTTTAGTAAAAATTTGACCTTAATCAATAGATCAATAGATCAATAGATCAATAGATCAATAGATCAATAGATCACAACTGGACAGGAGGGTGAGTGGATGGTGGTTTGATTTACTGATTTACTGCTTTAGGGTATGTAAAACATGACAATTTTAGTAAAAAATTTGACCTTAATCAATAGATCAATAGATCAATAGATCAATAGATCAATAGATCACAAATGGACAGGAGGGTGAGTGGATGGTGGTTTGATTTACTGATTTACTGCTTTAGGGTATGTAAAACATGACAATTTTAGTAAAAATTTGACCTTAATCAATAGATCAATAGATCAATAGATCAATAGATCAATAGATCAATAGATCACAACTGGTCAGGAGGGTAGGTTGGGTGGCTTGATTTAGTGATTTACTGCTTTAGGGTATGTAAAACATGACAATTTTAGTAAAATTTGACCTTACATAGGATCAATAGATCAATAGATCAATAGATCACAACTGGATAGGAGGGTGAGTGGTGATTTGATTTAGTGATTTACTGCTTTAGGGTATGTAAAAACGTAAATTTTTTACGTTATAAACATGAAAAGTATAAAAAAATTTAACAAAACAAAAAGTTTTAAAGAAATAAAAAAAAAATAAAAAAAATTTAAATAAAGTTAGAAAATTAAAAAAATTAAAAAGTTAAAATAAAAAAATTAAACAAAGTATAAATGTAAAATAAAACTTTCAAAAAAATAAAAAAATAGAAAAGTAAATTTAAATAAAAAAAAAAAAATAAAAAAAAAAAAAAAAAAAAAAAAATAAAAATAAAGTTAGAAAATAAATTTAAAAAAAAAAATAAAAATAAAAATTAAAATAATAAAATTAAACACAAAGTATAAATGTAAAATAAAAACTTATAAAAAAAAAATAGTAAACAGTATATGTATGTTTCAACTTAGGAAAAAAAATTATATTAGTTAACGTTTATAAAAAGAAAATGAGATTTGAAAATATAAATGCTATTCTTCAACATTTAGAAAATAAAGGTTATCTTTGCAAGATGCGATGCAATTGACAATATGTACATCTTAGAACAGAAGCAGTTATGGAAACAGTAATGATCTTGTATTATTAAATGAATGTTTACTATGTCGGCAGCGCAGTGGCTCCAGCACCGGTGACACTACCAACTCTGAATCCTTCCTCCTTCCTCATTCTTCTTCCCTCTTCCTTTCCTCCTCCTTTCTTCCTTTCTTCTTCTTCTTCTTCCTCTGTTTTGCATTCCATGCATTTCTTCTTCTTTTTTTTCAGGAAGGGACCCCCCTCCGGGGGGGTCCCTGGACTCTGAATCCGACTCCAACTCCGTCTCCGACTCCGACTCCTCAACCCAGCCTCCAAGTTTCAGTCTTCTACGATCATTTTTAATTTTTTTTAGGGCAGCGCCCCCTCACGGGGAGAGGGACGTAATCTCGTCTCCGACGAGATTACGTCATCATATAGCTCACATCCAAATTTCACTCCGATACGTTAAGCCTAACAGGGTTTTCAGGACGAATTTGACCTTGGCGCTAAGGGGGCAGCACCCCCTTAGGGGTGACCTACGGTCACCAAAACTCGCCTGTGATCAGTTTATTACACACAATGACCATATACCAAGTTTGAAGGCGATAGCTCTATTCCTTCATATCGAAAAGGGTTGGGGGCGTGCAGGTTTATTACTACAGCGATTAATCGAATGTTAATTATTGTAATTATTTTCTTTCGATTACATTTTCTGTGTTATAAACCAACCAGAGCACGTAGAAAGACGATTTAAAGATCGATTTAGGGGTAATCGATCACGATAAATCGATTGGAACCATCAAAAATGATCTATCGATCATTTAAAACCTTCTAGGAACCAAAAAGCCCCCTTTGGGGGGCTCCGCCCCTTTGGGGTAAAACTTGAGTTCAGGCTCAAAACTCGAAGTCGGTATTCCAGACCTTAAATCTTGGTCTCAGCGACCTTGAAAACCTTAACCTTGACACGTCAACCTTGAAAAACCAAATGAAATGATGGAAATTTCCAAGTCAGCTGCCGACATGACTGGAATTTCCAAAAACCTTCACTAGTGATTTTCAAGTCTTTGCCTTCGACGTGCAGGGCTGCCAGAGAAAATCCCCAAAATCCTCCGGAGTTGGGGATCTTGACCTGAATTATGGACAAAACGTTAAAAAAGTAGCTAAAAATGCTAAAAAAGGACAAATTTAGCGGATTAGGTTGTCAGATTTAACATATATATATATATATATATATATATATATATATATATATATTGAGTGTTTATATATATATATATATATATATATATATATATATATATATATATATATATATATATATATATATATATATATATATATATATATATATATATATATAAATATATACAAAATATATATATATATATATATATATATATATATATATATATATATATATATATATATATATACATATATATATATATATATATATATATATATATATATATATATATATATATATATATATATAGTAATTTGATTCTTAATTTAAAATAAATGGAGTATTTTATTTGGACACTGTGAAGCTCTAAAAGCTCGATAACAGTTCACCTTTTCTTCTGAAGGCATGAAAGATTGTTTTTTCTTAGGTAAATATTGAAAAGTCTCATGGATTACCAACACGCCTACTCTACAGAAGTTGTCTATATACTTTTCTTACTGTTTTAATTATTTAATGTATATATCATTCGTTTTACTGTTTCTACTTGTCCCTAATTGGCTAATGACTTTATTCTGTATTACCAATCTGAGTATAAAACTGAGGACGATCATTTTTTTGCAACTTTTTCGCTCTCAACTGCTTTTGGTCTAAGATGTTAGGTATCACATCTATCGTATGATCCTCGATCATTTGACGCAGGTGCCAGGGGCCAAGCTTGCGCTTTATGAGTGCATTCTATGTGCTGTTTTACATCCTGCAAATATTTCTTTATCTATTTTAAGTTAATATTGTGGTGTAATTTACGAAATTATAGTATTGCTATAGTGTATCATTGATCGTTCTAATCTGGTTTATTTTATCAATGATATTGTGTTTACAAATATTTCTTGTGTCCATAATTTTTCGATGTGCGTATGTGCGTACTCACATGTGTAAGGAAATTATTGCAGTCGCTTGAGTTGCCAATTGTCGTCTGCAAGGTAAGCTTGTATATTTAATATAAAGAATCTTTTATTTTCTAAGTTATTATTTTTATATTAAATATAAAGAGTGTAAAAATTAATTTGTTTGAAGATATTTTATTAATGTTTCATCATTTAAGCATTACCTTCAATGAAAACTTCTTAATTACTATTAAGAAATTTTGCATTGGAAGTACCGCTATAAGCCAATCAGCTGCTGTTCCCACGAAGAAACAAACAATTCTGTAAATTTTATTTTATTTAATTTTTTGATCTAAATACAAAGATTGCCCTTAGAAACTTCAAGTCTATATATTTTTGTGAATATAATTTATTTATTTATATATATTTTTGCGTATATATATATATATATATATATATATATATATATATATATATATATATATATATATATATATATATATATATATATATATATATATATATATATATATATATATATATATATATATATTAAAGTATATATGTAAATCTTATGTTAATGTTTTTTTTAATAATGTATAGTTGTATATGTATATTTATTGAAGGGCGCACGAAAACGCGAAAGGTTTCAATAGATAAATGAAACGGTTAAACACCCAATCTGAAACTGAACGAAGTACAAATTA